>VDFB02360380.1:191476-237259 GCA_007258455.2 Sequoia sempervirens
GGCATCCCCGATAGAAACGTCTCCATCGACACTCATAATAGGTGCCAAGTGTGATAAAAGCTGCGGGATTAGGTGGAATTAAGCCTTAGAACTTGGTTTTCTAAAGTGGAAGAGAGAAAAAGGGGAATTTACATAAGGGACGCAAATTCACTCCTATACACTTTGCCACCATCTTGTCCCAATAATTGGTCTTGGACTTGCCCATCTTTACCCTCTCTTCTTGGGTGTAATTCCACCATGTAAGTGCTAGTCCCTTCAACTTGGTTTTGGAAAACTTGACCTTCTTATCTTCAACTATCTCTTTGAACTCAAAATAATTATCTAAGGCATCTATCCATTCAATTACTTCCTTAACATATATTTTTCCACCATACATAGGTAGCTTCATCTTCACATCTTGTGTCTCTCCCTTCACAGCCTTGAGCACTTGAAGAAATTTCCTCTCTTTTGGATCCATATTTCCTTGGGATCCTCTTGGGTTGTTCTCCTCTTCACCCTCTTCCTCATCTTCAGAGTCACTCTCCTTTGCAAGACCTTTGTCTATCCTATCTCTCTTCTCTAGTGCTTCCATCCTAGCTGCCATGGCTTCTTGAGACTCTCTTAGGGATCTCAATTCCCTAGCAACAACAACTAAATTTTCTTTTGGAGGCATCTCCAATACTTTGCCTTAGAACTTTTCAACTTTCCTTCTTCCAAATCCCAAACTTCTTACAAATGATCTCAACCTAAGCTCTGATACCACCTGATGCAAGGAAAGGTGATATTGTCATCAACCAATCAGATTCCAACTTTTCTTCAAAGTCTCAAACCCAATCTAGGGTATCTTCCTTCAAGAACTCACCTACTTGCTTGTAGGTCACCAAACACACTTATTCAACTATATCTTCCAAAGAAGGTCACTTATGCACTTTTCACATACATTTTCAAAAACCCATTCTTTCTTTCAACATATCAAACCCTTGCCTTGGGTTATTTTGGGACATCTTGCCAATATCTACCCTTCAACGCAACTTCTAGGCCAAATTAGGCCTCTTTTCCAAAGGAGGTCCTTGAAATTATTCACAAAAATCTTGAAACACTTCACCACCAACTTCAACCAGTCACAAAACTCTCAATTCCATCATTAGATTCTTTAGAACACATCAATTTTCTATTGTCCCAAACCAAAACTAGAAATTTCAAGCCTAGAACTCAAACTTTCTAGATTAGGGCACGTGCTAGCTAATAAAATCCAACCACTATCACCCTGCCCTACAATCCTAAAAATCTTAAAGCACACATCTAAGAGGCCCATTCCACCAACCTATAGAATTTTCCTACGATGGAATGGCCTAATTTTCCATGATTTTCAACACATCCCTAGAAACCCTAAGCAACTATGCAACTTTCAAAAAAATTGCTTTATCTCTTACAAAACTGAATGGAAATCACTCCAAAGGGATTCAAAAGGAAGCCATTTCAATCCAACAACTAATCACACAAAATTTAAATTGATATTTGATTGTATAGAGCTTTACAGGTTCTGAAATTGCAAGAATATACATAAATTCACCCAAAAATAGAGCAACATTGTATTATTTCTTCAAAAATTCAACAAGACAACCTTCCTCAATGATGTGAGAGGTCTTATATCATGTTTTACAAGGGATACCAATGGTCACCAACCACCATTTGAAAAGGTGACCATTCATACTATAACTAACCAACAAAATGACAAATATGCAAAATGCAACTTTTGCAAAGTTGCTCCATTATTGACAACAATTTAACACAACCCCACTAGGACTCTAAAGGACTTCATTTACATTGAAAATTGGCCAAATTGACCTTATTATATCATGGAATGACTCAAACCTATCCTAGAATCCAAAATGAAAAAACAAGCCAAAATGTGCAAGGGTGCTCATGCACCAATAATATTTATGAAAAGTATGGAACATTAAATGATTCTCCTTTTTTAAATCTCCTTTTTAAAGAGTTATTACCGATGCATTTATATGTAATAAAAATGTATTATTTAAAAAAGTTAGTCAATAACTTTGGGTATGACTTATTTTTGAAGAAAGAAAGGTGTTTAATATTCAATACTTTTTATAATTAGTATTTAGTCCATATATAATTTTGGAAATAAAAGAATTAGTATGCATGTGATTTATGGGTTACTAGTAGTAAACTAAAATGGAGACAAGTACAAAGAATTCAAAAGTAGTCAATTACAAGGTTATTGAAAATAAAAATATCAGTTTTTTATGAATTGCTTCATAGTGCTATTGAAGACTAAGTCACACCATATTTGATGCAAAACAAATAAACAAACCTCACAAAAAGAAGAATGTGATGACATAATACACATATTTTGTATTGTTAGAATAAATGAATAAAAGATATGGCTTGTTTTGAGGTGACATGACCAAAGTCTGAAGTGCTTCCCCAACACTTGCTATGACATGAGAAACATGTTATTATAGACTATGTTTGTGGAAGCCAAGTGTATATAAGGATTAGTGTACACATGTATCTATGTAACAAGAAATATACGGCGTTATAAGGGTATGTGCAAGATCATCATGGAAAAAATAGGCCCTTAAGTGGCAAAAATTTTAGAAAAATAAGAGTTAGGCAACTTGACATAAAAATTTGAATAAGTTACCTATATTATTTCAAAAACACGTAAGAATAGAATCTGTAGAAAATTGAATGTAGTTTCTAAACTACTGGGACTTTAAATCTGTTGGTGAAGATTTAAAATTTCAATCTGATTAGTAAAATTTCAGGGAAAAATAGAGTAGGTGTATGTCTAACCACTTCCTTCACAATAAAATGATAATATTTTTTTTTTTAATAAGATTTTTAGATATAAGTAGAGGAATCATGTCAGATGTGATGCATATTTTTTGTAATTTTTTTTTCCAAGTAAATAATTAATTATGAATTTTTTATTACAACTTTAAAAATATAAAAAATTGTGTGTCTAACCACCTTAACTGGTAAAAATCATGAAATTCAATTTTTTTTTTTTAATCCTATAGTATACGAAGCATAGAATGTGATGCATGTTTTGGATTCAAAAAATGTTATACCGTTTAAAAGCTATAGATGTTTTTCAATCAACCTATCAATCAGGACTTTAGTCGTAATTCAAATAGAAAATGAATATAGTAATTATTTATTAAATTCAAAGTAAAGCATAATTTATATTGGTGGAAAGATGCGAATCTCCTTTAAAAACCCTTTTTGTTTTATCAATTTTGGGTAAAAAAAAGTCGTCAGCCACATACCCTACACATACCCATCATATCGCCACCTTTTGGCCCATCATGATCCTACACATACCCTAAAAGAAAAACCACAAAACCCCACGCTTGTTATTCTCCCTACCATTTTGGCATCATGGAGCCTCGTGGACTCTAGCCAAACCCTTGAGCAAGAAAAGTATGAAACATCCACGGGAAATTTCATGTAGTTCCATCATACATCACACAATAACAAAGTTGGGGAAAATATGGTGTTTTCATATTTGATATGTCATATTGTAGTGTTTTCTCTATTGTCGTAACTTTGTAAAAAATAGGTATCATTATTTTTGAATGCTTTTGCATGGTTTAGCCTAGTTCCTGCAAATATAAGATAGGGGTATGTTAGTGGATGGGCAAGCAAAATAAAAAAGGAAGCATAAAAAGTGAGTAAGTATATGGGTAAAATCAATATGGAGAATCTGAAACTGAAAATAATCAGTAATATTTACAATTGCTCCATATAATTTGTATATTGATAATGGAAATTTTTGTAATTACATTGATGGTGTTTAACAAGCGTGAGCAACATTGGATCGAGTAGTTGGAGCATTAAAGAATTTGAAATAGAGAATTTACAATACACTATTTTTTTTGGATGTCTATTGTATCTATGCAGCATTACAAAGGAAATAATATAGATCTACAATAGAAGAGGTTAGCATTATCTGTTGTAAATAGAAAGAGATAAAATTGAACATTGCATTGCATGGCTAAGATGTATATGCAGAAATGTGTTTATGAAGCATGGCGACATTTAAGAACCAATAACCAGAAATGAAAAAAATGTAGCCATGCATGAAATGAATACCAAGCCAACCATGACATTGCAAATGGTTTAATTGAATGGAGCAACATACACCATTCTCATGTGCTTATTGGGATAAATAATGTGATGCAAACAAGAAATTATTTGTCCTCTCACAAGCACATGGAAAGGGTGTGTGGTTGTCCTCTAGAATCAAATAAACCACAATCTACAATGGTTGTGAAAGGGGGAATCTTAAATGACAATTTTTTTGTGGGAAGACAATCATGCATTTGGGTTCAAAAAAGATAGTCTACTCTAGCCATGTAAAGGCTCAAAAATCTCATTTACCAAATTTTATCCCTTAGTTTCAAAAATAATTTAATAATCATAAAAAGGTGCAAAATAAGAAGAATAATTTAAATACTTTCATCATTTAAATTCAAATAGAATATCATACATCAATGAATCAAGTATATCAAAACAAGGTCAAGCCTTCACTAGATTTAGCTATGTAGGCTTACACAAGAATCATCATCTCAGTAATACATGTAAATTCAAATACTGCAATGCAAATTAAAGAAATACCAAGATCATGAATGCAACCACAAAGAACCATAACACAAATTTTTCATGAGTGGAAAACATACTTGTAGGGATGAAAAACCACTTGTAAAAGTGCCTCATTGGCTTAATGAAATGCCTCAGTGGCGAAGCCTTATTGGATACATAAACTTACTTGTTACAAGATGCCTTACTATCAATGATATAAGATGTCTTTCTAGCAATGATCATACTGTCCCCCGGACATGACCATTTACATCTTCAATACACATTTCTAAATAATGAAGCAACAATTATAGAGGCACACACGCTACTTCTACATATCAGTTGTATTCTTAACATGTCCACATTTCATATCCTATTATTTATAGAACTTGACTCTTAACATATAAGTAGCCCAATTTTTTGGCATGAGGTTACAAGATACATTTTCTAGTTTTAGCAAGGCATCATTTTTGCATATAAAGTTATGATAATGTTAACACTATCATGAATCATTCTCAAGTATTTACAATTGGGACAATTTTACCTTCAACGACCTCTCAAGTATCACACAAGTACACTAAGAATCATAAGGAGACCAATCACATGAAGCTTTATGAAAGTAATTCTAACACTGCTAAAATACACACATGCCTAAGCATAGATAACAAGAATGTTTACTTCATTGATTCAAAGAGGTTTCAATGATAAGAAAATTAATAATGTAAAAGAGTTAAGAAGGTATAGCTCATGTATGTATAAGAATACATATATAAGCTAGAGAATATATATGAGTATACATTCTTATACAATAAATTTCAAGATCAACTAAGTGAGATAACCATAATGCATGAGAAGAGTGTCATCAGTGAACCTAAACTTTAATAAAGTAAGGTATGATTCAACATTTATTTATCTTTTTATAAAATCCTCAATTTGATTCACAATACATAATATGCATAGGTGGATTGCAATCTACATCTATATATATAGGTTGAATGTAATAAAATGTTTCAAATTCCATATTCATAAGAGAAAAGCTCACAAGAAATAAATTCTACTACTAGTTTCTATATTTCACTTTTGACTCAGTTTAATCATTCCTCTAACATTACAATGGATAATTAAATGCAAATGTGTATCTTCATATTTAGTTTCTTTTTTAAAGTATCCAATAAGCCATTTCCAAATTAAATGGTTTAATCTAAAAATATATATTAGATTTTCATGACATTTGTAAGAAATTCTTCCAAGCAGAAATGTATACATTTTTAATGAATAAAACTTAGCCAATTCACAAATGCACAAAAAAAAAACTATAAGCAAGTGTGTTCTTGCATTCAAGGTAGTCAAAATTTTGTTTCTAATTAAATGATTTATTCTAAAATAATGAAGTTATATAATTTTAAAAGAAACATTCAACAACTAGAATTATATATATACTAGGAAGTAAAGTTTACCCATATTCATATTTACATACAATATATATTTATATATTTGAATAGATACTCATAAGTGAAACAATCCAATACAAAAATATATCCCATTTAAGCGGAAATATGTTGTTGAGTTTTAAATCTTTCTCTCATACTTATTGTATTTACATCTGAAGTAACTTACAATCTATCATTTTTAAATGGAAAGATATATATAATTAATTAAATATATATATAGACACTTTCAAGAAATCACACTTACAATGTAATATAATAAACAAAGCTACAACCATGTAAATATTTACTTTAAAATACTACAATCATCTAATTCTCAGCATGATCCTTATAAATATATACACAAATACACACATATATATAAGTATATATATGCAAGATATCATTAAATTTTCTAGCACCAAGATGATTAGTAAACAACAATATAAACTTACATAACTTAAATTTCTCATTCAAGACTGTGATTCAAATATATTTCTCTTTCAATGAAAATAAGTATTGTATGTTTAAATAAATAAATATATATAAATACAGTATGGTATATATATATATTATTTCCAAAAACTAAGTTAATATTTTAGTACAAATGACAAATGGAAATCACCATTTTATGTATAAAATGTAAAACACAAGGGGGTTTGCAAAAGTATATGTGTGTGTGTGTATATATATATATATAATAAGAAAGAATGTACAAAACATTCAAGAAAATTTTATGAAAACTATTGTGTGTTAGTTATTTTTTTCTTCTCTTTTTAAAGATTTTCTCCAGCAATTTTCCAAATACCTAATTCTTGAAAACAAAATAACATTCAAGAAAATTTTATGAAAACTATTGTGTGTTCATTATTTTTTTCTTCTCTTTTTAAAGATTTTCTCCAGCAATTTTCCAAATACCTAATTATTGAAAACAAAATAATATCTTTTCTTGCATAATATTTATCTTGGTAAATAATGAAGAATGCTATTTTAATTTGTAAATTAAATGACCATTCCAAATAAATAATAAATAAATGTCATTCTATTATAAATAAAATAATTATTCTAAACTACAAATATTATCATTAAATTATAATTAATTCTTTTTTGTTTTCAATGCACTTGTATTTCCCTACTAATTAAATTAATTTGTATTTCCCAATAACCAATTCTTGAAAGTAAAAATAATATTTCCTTTTATGTATAAAATTTTATTGTTGGTAACTAATAATAAACAAAGTAAGTAAATATTTTGAAAATACCCAATAACCAATTCTTGAAAGTAAAAAATAATATTTCTTTTTATGTATTAAATTTTATCCTCCATAACTAATAATAAATATTTTTAAAATACAATTTTAATTGCAAAAGAAATATTTATCCTAAATAAATAATAAAGAAATATAATTTAATTGTAATTTAAATATTTATTCCAAATAAATAATAAAGAAATACCATTCCATTGTAATTAAAATGGTTATTCACAATAACCAAACATTTTCCTTTATTTGCAAAAATAAAATCTATAATTAAATTATAATAAATTCCCTTTTTTTTATTTGCACGTTTATTTCACTACTAATTCATTTAATTAAACTTTGAGAAGTACGATCAATATAATCATTCAACCAAATTAAATGCATCAAAATAGTATTTTTGAATTATAAATTACTTATTGAAAATAGGGGTCGTGACAACCCATTGCATTTCTGCATGTGTGTACAATTATCTTTTTAACTTATTTAAATGACTATTTACATACAATTGTTTATGAAGATGAGAATTTTCCCTAAAGTTATAAGAACATTTATATTATGCAATTATAAATTCATTTATATGAAAAATACAATTGCAATCCAAGGTAGCATATAGTAGAAATGGTCATCGAATTAACAAGACAACTATTAAATAGTCTGGCAACTGTTACATAATGAACAGTTTGCTTTGCGGAACTGGGAAAGCAAATATCATTAAACATATTGATACAAGACAAACAATCTATGTAATAGTTCACTTGTCAATTCAAAATTAAAGCTACATTATTTGGCAATAAATATTATAGGAAAATAGACAAGTTGTGAAAGAACTATTTGGAAAACACTTAAGAAACACAGGTAAATGCCAACTGTTACATAGATTGTTTGTCTTGTATCAATATGTTTCATGTTATTCTCTTTTTCTCATCAATTTGAAGGTTCCTATAACAGGTTGTTCATTGTCGTAGTTTACATCTTTTATTGTTCATATCTTCACCTAGGCAATTTTCACCCGGTATTTTCGCTAGCCCAACTGGTATGAATAGGATTTTTCGGCGCTGGAAGCCAGTAATCATCGACGTGCGGCAACAAGTTTCCCAGGGTTGTTTATGACAATGTGGATTTTGCTTATTATGTGGGTTGACAGTGGTGGAGCTCAACAAACAATAAAAGGAGGGCGAAAAAATTACTTACCCTAACCATATTTTTTGATGAAAGAAAGAACTGTAATGTTCAAAACATGTTATTATTCTCATAGACATCCATGCATATAGATTTATATACACATCGATGGACATATATATGTATATTTTTATAGCTCTGTGTGTGTGTGTATATATATAGGTATATACATACATACATACATACATACATACACACACAAATATATATATATATATTCTCGTGATTATCGAATATAGGAAGCGTGCAATTGCATTGTTCAAAACATGTTATTGTTCTCATAGGCATCCATGCATATAGATTTATATACACATCGATGTACATATATATGTATACAATTATACCTCTGTGTGTGTGTGTATACAGATATATACATACATACATATACACATACACACAAAGATAGATATATATATATATATACATCTCGAGACGTGGAAGCAGAATGGTATGTGATTGCTCGCATGAGGGTTAATGTATCCTGGCATTATTGTATGATGGAACGATGGAAGTAAATGTAATATTCAATGTTGTAGCGTGGGAAAGTATATTCTTTTTGGTTGAATTCTTGATAGTAGAGTATTGGAAAAATCATCACCTGTGGCCGTGTTTGATAGCAGGTTGGAGGGTTTTAACATTGATGTGTTATGAAATGTGCAAGAAAATATATTGATTAAGTTGCATTGTTGAAAGAACCATTGTGGATGGGTCTATAGTTCAAATAGATGAGAAAAAAAGAATATCATGAAACATATTGATACAAGATTTGAGCTACGTTCTTTGGTAATAAATATTGAAGACAGGTAGAGAAATTGTATAAGAGGTGTTAGAATGATTAATTTATTGTTCATGTCTTTCGATCTCTACTTATTATTCCTTGTTATATGTTTGTATCTTTGGAATTATACCCATTTTGGAGACTTTGAAGAGATTATGGCTTTGTATGGATGGAGAAATTATACTTAAATCTTCTTTCTTTCATCAAAAAATATGGTCAAGGTTAGTAAAAAAATTTCCCTTCGTTTATTGTTTGTAGTTATCGTTGTGCATCTTTGGCATTATAGCCATTAACATAGGAGCAATTGTACATTAACATAGGAGTAATTGCATATATATATGTGCAGAGGGTTAGTATGAAAGCATAAACATTTTGGAGATAAAAATAGTTTAGTGGTTGTTAAGTGTTATTCTAATAGCTCTTTTACAATTTCTCTATTTTTGTATAGTATTTAGTTGCAAGTAATGTAGCTCGAATATTCAACTAATTCTATGGAATTATACCCATTTCGCATAGGTTATAGCTACCCATTCGCTTTACGAGTTCTATTTAATGTGGGTTTACTGCCAAAGAACGTATCTTGAATTTTCAATTCACAAGTCAACTCTTACATAGACTGCTTGTCTTGTATTAATATGTTTAATGTGGTTTTTTTATCATGTGTCATTTACCTATGATTCTTAAGTCTTTTTCTAATAGTTATTCTACAATTTCTCTATTTTTCCTATAATATTCAGTGCGAAATAATGTAGCTTGAATTTTGAGTTGACAAGCCAAGTGTTACATAGATTTCTTGTGTTGTATCAGTATCCACTTCCCCATAACAAATTGTTTATTATTGTAGTTTACTTCTTGTATTCTCCATCTTCTTAAGTTCTATTTAATGTGGGTTTCCGATCATGTGTCCTTTTCTTGTGATTATTAAGTTTCTTTCTAATTGTATAAGAGGTATTAGAATGAAACTTATTTGCCACTAAATATTATAGACAAAAATCACATTAAATAGAACTTTAAAATATGCAGTATAGAAGAGTAAAACTATGAAAATGAATAGTTTGTTATGCGAAACTGAAAAAACAATACCATGAAGAATAGTTTGTTATCGAGAACTTCAAACAGATGAGGGAAAATAAATATCATGAAACATATTGATAGAAGACATATAACATGTTCCATCCAAACAAAATAACAATGAAAATACATAGTTTGTTATAAGGAGCTTCAAATAGATGACGAAAAAAAGAGTATCATGAAACATATTGGTATAAGACAATTAGACTATGTAACAGTTGCAAGATGTATTAGAATAACACTTTAGAATCACACATAAATGACATCTATGAATGGAAACCTATGGCCTACTTTCAATTTTTTTAGTTTCTATATGTTTTTCTACCTCTCTTAAAGTTCTATTTAATATGAGTTTTCAATCATTTGTCACATACCTATGATTCTCAAATGTTTTTGTAATAGTTGTTTTACAATTTCTCAAATGGCAGATGATCTAAAACACATTTTAAATGGAACTTTATGATGTAGGTGGATCTAGGAAATCTAAATATTCATAGTCTCAAAATCTAACAAAACCATATTCATTGCCTAGAGCTCATTGACACAGTCCTGACGCAACTTGAACAAGCTCAAAAGGAGTTTATATGAAGAAGTTATGTGCAATCAAAGCTTCGGTCAAATAGGCAAATCAGGGGCCCAAAAAAAAAGGAAAAAAATTGGTCATCTCGAAACAAGGAAAAAAATGACACCAAGTTGTAGAGCTCGTCACCATGATTCCAACACCGTTCATTTCGCGTAAAACAGAATTCAAACGACGAAGATACGGCCAGTCAAAGTTTTAGGTTGACCGAGTTGACTGAGGAGTACAAATGTTGATGTCAGCATGCTAACCGGTTAGATCATACTATATGGACCAATTAGGGCTCGACACATGGCATCCTAGTCAGAAGAATGTACAATGAATTGGCAGTACAAAGGATGAGTTGGTCCAATCAAAATGTGACACGTGTCTTCTCTCTAAAAGTGTCTACCACGTGTCACCTTATCCTTCTCCTCCATGGCAGTTTGGTAAAATAGTTTCAAGATCTTATTCACCAAAATTAGGTGAGGGGATCATCACCTTCTGCGTGCAAGCCACCCACCTCACCATTGGGTTGTGCATAATGCGCTTAACCATAAAGCAACGTTGGTTAGTTTTGTTATATTGGAGTTCAAAATTGGAGGATAAAATGAAGGGGGCAGGGGTCAACCCCGTGACCTCCCCGTCCCACAAAATGCTCTCCACCATTTCTTCATTCAACGGCTTTGAGACATTTGTAGGACTAAGTATGTTTTTATAAAGACTTAAAAGCAACTTACCCCTAAAATTTAAAAGGCAAATCTCTTATTTTTAAAAGAATATTTAAAAGGAATCTTCCAAAGCCCGAAATGTAAAACTAAAAGGGCTTAATATATATATAAAATATTACTAGGATTTTTAAAAGGTTTTTTTAAAGGGGGTTCACACAATATAAGTCATGTTTTAATTTTAAAATAGGAGATTTGGGGAGATAATGGGAATATTATGGCTAAAAACCATAATAAGCAAATAAATTTGTATAAAAGGGGGAGAGTTTTGGCTTGAGAATTAATCAAGTTTACTTGGAGAAATAATTTCAGTGTGAGAATTTTTGGAGGAGAATAATTACAAGGTGTTATTATACACCAAAATTGTAAAAGTGAGAGAGATTGTGAGGAATTTCGTGTAGGTTTTCAAGCTTGAATATTGTAAGAAGGCATTTTTAGGTGCTTAGCGATATTAATAAAAGCGGTCTAGCATTGAGAAGTAGACCCAGAGACGTAGTCCTTTGAAGGATGAACTCCATTATCAACCTATGTCTAATCTTTCTATCTTTCGTCGCATTCTTCTTCTATCTCATGTCTTACATTCTTTCTAATTTCATTTTAGTTTATTTCTCAATTTAGTATTTGATTTCTAATTACGACATTTAGTAATTAGTAATTTCATTAATTTATGTAAAGTGAACCTAGTCTATAATTTCGACGGTTAAACAACATAGTCACACAATTTTGTCTGGATCGAGAATAATTATAATTAAGGTTAAATAAATTTGAATTGTAAACCTCTAATTTCATATCACTTTAACATATGGAGAATAGAAGGTGTAAACCAAAGCTATGAATGGTTCAGTTTCTTATATAAAGCTTATGTTGTACAAAATGTGTATAGCACCAATGAAGAATAGAGATAACTAGGAACAATAACCATAGGCTGAAAAACATACACGGGCCAAAAGAAATAGAAACCAGTCAAAAGGTACAAGTCAATGTTATGTTTGGTGAAGAATACAAGAGCTAAACTATGACAATGAAGAGATTATTAAAGGAAACTTCAAGGAGATGAGAAAAAGAGACTATCATGAAACATATTAATAGAAAACAAGCAATCTATGCAATAGTTGACATTTCCCTATCAACTATTTGTTTGAAATTTCCACCAGGGTTTCCATTAGTCTAGCCGTGAATAGAATTTCTCGATGTCTCTAGATAATTTTTTTGATAAGTTGAAAAGGTAATTGTAGAAGCATGCACACATGTAATGTGTACAATAGACTATGTTTATTGTAGTCAAGTGCATGTAAGAATTCATGGATGCATGTATATATATATATAGCAACAAATATATGGAGCTTATCTAGCCATGGAGGAAGAAAGGCGTTGAATTTATAGCTCAGGAAAATATAAATTTATAAAATAAACCTTTTTTATGCTTACAGCTATGGTCATCTTTTAGGTACCGATTGTCTGATAGATGGGATTCATATCTCCTTGTCCATCTATTCTTGCATTGAGCCCAACATGATATTACTGCAAAGCAACATTTTATTTGAATATACCAAAATATGTCTCTAGTTAGATGTGTATGGAATGGAAGAAAAAGACATTGCAAAATAACTTACAACAACAACAAGAGGACAAATTTTGTACATTGTGGAGCAAAACAGTTGTAAAACTCTCTCATCTGATATCTAATGGAGGTGGATGGTAGGATTTTTCAATATTCTGCTACCAAAGCAACACCATAGTGCGTCATTTAAAAAAGGAAGTAAAAAAATATACATCCTCAAACTACAATAGTGAATATTACATTTATTCCCTTCCATGCCATTGCACAACAATACTAGGATGCATCAACCCTCACGTGAGCAAAGTCTTACCATTATTTTTTCGTTGATCGAGGCAACAAAATCCACCACTGCTGAACCACGCGGTCAACAAACTCCACTGTCATTGTAAACAGGCCCAGGAAAATGGACGCAAATTACATGGAGTTTTATCATATATTAGACAAAAAATGCAATATAGACAAGACTATATATTTATGAATGCAATATATAGGAAGAGTGAAACAATGAAATGCTAAAAAAAGAATTTTGTAGATCAACATTTGTCAACTATTTGAATCAAATAAAACTAATAGAAAAAACTAACAAGAACACATAAGAATATGTGGAAGCAAAGCATGAAGGAAAAATGACAAAACTTAGGGTATATAGGCATAGAAAATGGAAAATAGAACATGGTTGCAGAATTTTAAACTTATTCGTCAAATGGAACACAATTTTTTTTAAATGTTTCTAGAGTATGTGCATATATAGTTTAATATACTGGAATGTTCAAAACACGTTACTGACTTATAGAACTTTTGGCCTCTACTTATTGTTGGTTGGTATCTTTGTGCATCTTTGACACTTAATTTTGTTTGTGTGTGCATATGTATCAATTTGTAACACATGCAACTATATGTTTAGAGAATTGCATGTTAAAATTAGTTGAAACAAAATTGCAAGTATCCTAATAAAGAATTGACATCATGGAATTTAAAAACACTTGGAAAAACATGGATAGGTGGAATATACATAAGAGTATATTCTTCTGAATTCCATATACAAAAAGTATGAAACACTGAAATGTTGAAACGAGAAGTGGGTAAATTAATATTTATGGGTGCATATTTGCATAGTCAATTTAATAGAAATTGTATTGCTAAAGGTACAAAATATAGTAAATAGGAAGAAAATTATCGTTAATGTGTAAGGCTAAAGAGGATGGAAAGCATTAAATAAACAGGGGCAATTTAATGTGGCAGTAAAACACAAAGTATATAGGCACAAAAAATGGAAAATAGAGCATAGGTGCATAATTTAAAACTAATTGGTCAAATACAACAAAATATTCTTGAAAAAGTTTCTAGAATAGTTGAATATATATTTTAATACACTGGAATGATCAAAACATGCCACAGACTTGTAAAAAAATTTCCCTCTGTTTATTGTTCCCTAGTATCTATGTGCATCTTTGGCATTATACCCATTTTGCATACGTTATTACTTGGTATGTTTCTATAAAATTTAACCTAAATTTATTGAAAAGACTATGGTATATGGTTTGGAGCTAATGCGAGAATAAATCTTTCGGAGCCTTTTTATAATCTGGAGCATGAAGTGGGAACAAAAGTATTAGGTAGGGGTTGGAGCTATTCCAAGCACGCCTCTTTGTTGCGACATTGAGTAGTGTATTTGTTGTTGCTTAGTCTAGTGTATCTCTCAAATGAGAATGTTGGATCAATGCAGAGTTTTTCAATTGATTTAACACAAGAGATAGTTGTAAAAGTCAACCCCTACCTTTCTTTGTTGCCTATGTTTATCGTTGCTCTGTCTAATGTTAATTCTTGTGCTTTATGTATTGTGATTTCCCATGCCATGGTGAGTTGAATTTATGCTCATCTACCTCAGGTTATAGCTGGGATGGGGATGCCTTTTGGGTTTTGTGGGTCCCATGGTGGGCTAATGTAATTTTGGAAGTAAAAAACAACATACTCAGGCAGATTTGGCAGTTTGCAATAGGCATTGTACACAATAGTTGTAACAAGACCAAGGGATCCATTGACTAGGCCAACTTGAATCCATAAATTTATTGTTAGCATCACCTATTCACCAACACAAAGCAACAGTTCTGGGAGAAGTTGTTCTTCATCTCCATAATCAAATGTATGTTGTGCTACTTGAGTAGTGCTAATGGCTATGGGCAGGTTTAACTATTTGATCATTTTTTATTGTGGAATGCGACTAAGTCATTTGTAGCAAAAAAATGTGTTGCAACATCAAATTGTTCTCTTTCTATGGTTGAGAGAATTCTATTTTTTTGTTTCATAAGCTCTTCCTAGTCATCATGGAGAGCCTCACTATTTCTTATACAGAGGAGGATTTCCCAAAAAAATTGTTGGGCAAGACTATCTCCTTGTTGGTGGAAAATAGTGTCCAATGTTACTGAGACTGTGAAAGTATGCCATAAGGCTATAGCCAATGAGCGTGAAGCATAAATAGGAGTATCCATGACCAGCGGCAACTAGGAAAGATCACCAAAAAGGATGATAGAAATGCCATCGAATGGTTTCCTTTGGTTATCGAGGAATGCTTAGCGCAACTGTCTATCTATTTTGAGCAGCAACTTTGGGCCTAGAAAACTCATTTCATCTATCAAAATGTATTGAATATATTTAAATTGTTCTTGGAATATTGTCAATGGTTGACCTTGCAAAGGATTCATATCCTTTATGGGAATCCAAAGGGTTGTATGGATTGTGGAGGTGCATATGTTGTAGGAAGCAACACCTATAGGGGCCAATGTGAGAAGTGGGTTGTTGTATCTAGTAGTAGAGGCATTTATTTGTTGTCTTATAAAATTTATCAAAAAGGATTTTATAGTGCTAGTTGTTCCTTGAATGATCATGTAGACAAGGCCTTTGGGGGAAGGTTGCATACAATGGGATTGGAAGATTTGAAGAGATAATTATTGTTTTGGTGAAAGTTGATGGGCTAATGTATTTATAGGAAAGAATTGTATTGTAGCTTTCTCACATTGTGCCTTGGCCGATGGGATGAACTACAAAGAAATATTATGAATTTTTTTAGGCACATGGTTTGTATTCCATGAATGGTTCATATCAAATTCTTGCCTACCTAACAACTAGAGTTGATTTATACTAAAGTTAGTAGTAGCACCAAGCCGAGCAAAAAATTCCCATTCATATTCATCCATAGAAGGTTGATGGTTCAAATCATCACTATCACTGACATGTTGTTCTTCAATCATGGATGCAGCTGGAATTCTATTAACATGCCAAGCATGATAACCAGTTGTTTTAAAAACTTTCCAATTTTGTATTATGTCTTGTTTGGAAAGACCTATATCTATCTGTATGTTTCGAAATTGTATAACATACGTTCAGTCCAAAAAAATGTCTCAAATATTTCTATATCTTTAAGGGGAATAGTCTTGAACAATGGGTACACAAGGACAATTGCAGGTTGGTGTCTTAGTTTCCATTTATCCTTTTTGTGCTACTCTGAATGTGTATATAAGCAAACCAATTCAATTAGGGATACACAACCCATCTCAGGAGGCCTTTGCATATAGCAATGAATATAATTTTTTGGTAGGCCTTCATTAGCATCATATCTATTTATATGGAACCATGCCTTTTTCCAACATGTAAATGAATATAATGTTGACTTGAAGTGATAAGAGGCAATTTTTGTAACATATGGAACATCTCCTGTGGAAATATCTCACACTCCACAAGAATGTTCATCATGAATTTTTGATATGAAAGTAGTGCTCTATCATCAACTATATTTGTATTTGCAAGTCTTTTCAACATATCAAGGTAATTTTATGATTTCTTCTCAAACTTAGCTGCATATTTAGAAATATAATTTAATACAATTTCCTATAAACAATTGGTTGGGAGTCAACATTGGCATGCCAAATTGCAAGCATGGGTGGGATATGGATATTTAGGCAATTATCATTTCTTGTTGGCTTGTAGGATTTGTTAGACTCAACATTAGATGTCAATGTAGAGGTAAGTTGTTGCCAAGGTGCTCTATACCAACATTGTAATTGCTCTCCTTTTTTCCTTAAACAAGCATATTCAGAGCATTTTGTATGCCTTTGAATTGTATTTAGCAACTCTTCATAATGTATGATTGGATCACTAGAAAGAATCTAGCTTGTGGAAAGTAAGCACAGATTTTCTTCAGAATAATGATACATTCTAAGCAATCTTTGTGTAGGGCAACGTGTATTCCAAGCTGAAACATATCTATCAAAAAATTCCCTTGCCATGGTAACGTCGTGGTGATTGGACCAATCAAGAGTGCCATGTTCGGGGCTTATGGAAGCCATAAAAAACTATGCACACGGGCAGAGCCACAATGTTGCCATTCATATCTATACCAATAATCTTTTGTAGGAAAAATATTTTCAATCACCTCTTCATGAAAAATTGAGAATCTATGATGCATATATAAAGATGTTGTATGTGGATTTTGAATAAAATTATCTATCAACATCTTTGTCGAAGGCTCCATCACCAAACGAGCCATAGAAGAGAATTTTTTTTGCAGATCAGGCCATTTTGTGTCTGCACAACTCAAAGTGAAAAAAGGGTAGGTATCCCAAGTTTTTCAATCATTGCAGATAGTTGGTCTTGACAAGAGTTCTAAAAAGAGCAATTCCCACACAACGGTGCACCACAACACATCAGTTGCTCTACTATCTAGTCATCAGGGGCAGCTTGAAGCTGTTCACATAATGCCAACAAATACTTTGGGATTTTGTCTTCCAGATCCACTTTGAAAAAGAAATAAATAGTTTGTTGACCGTGATGTCTCATTATCAAGTTGTAGAGGAAATACCTAAACCTAGCATTTTTTCCAAATCTGTGGTCAAAATATTTCATTAAGTGCAGGCCACATTCATGTAAGTGAATTTGAACATTCCTCGGTTGAAGGGGAAGTGTTGTTCTAGTGGGGAACAATGTTGGGAAAGCCATTGTAACTAAACCTTCAGTGTTGTATTCATTAACAGGAGAAGAGCTAATTTCAAGCCAACAAAAAATATTTTGCTCCTTTTTTTCAATTTGTAATACCTGTTTGATTGCTTGGAGCTCTCGTGTAGCATTTGGAAAGAAAGGGATAAATGATGAGAAGGTTGAAGAGCCATTTTCATGTTGAGCAGCATTTGTTGAGCTAGTTGATGGCATCAAGTATTCATTAGAAACTTTCTCTATTGTATGCAAGAAATTGGAGACATCAACAACAACATCATGTAACATATTAAGAGCCTCAACATCAATCTCTACATCATTGCAATATTTTTCATATTGAATTTTATATTTCAAAGCATCCATTACATGATTTTTATTAACATAGTACTCGTAATTTCCAGCTTCAATAGTGGTCTAACATATGATCACAACCTCAAGGTCTTGCAATTGGCGTGAAAAAAGTTTTCCAATGCTTGAGATATCTTGAGGAAAGCTTATTGTGTGACCATTGTATTTAAACTACCCTCCTCTAGCATGGGACACTTGTAAAATTGGAGCCACCCTAGCAATAGCATTTCTTCAACCTATGTTAGCTTTTTTAGCAAGAATGGTTGTGGGCTTGGGTCCATGTCATTTGCAGAGTTGAAGCGATGGGAGTCTTTTTCAAAATAACATCTAGTACACATGGGTTGAACCGGATACATGAGTGCATATCCCAATGTAGCTTTCTTTGCATATATGACAAACAACAGGGTTTGACAGTGCATCTACACATTGTTGGAACCATTTGACTATAGAAAGGTAGCGATCATTGAACATTTTTTTGAGGTGTTGTTGGTGTGATGGTGCAACAGGGGGATGGATTTGAGATTGTATATTGAACATATCTTCTGACGCTGATACCGGTATGTTTCTACCCAAACTACCATCCACCATTTGGCAGGTTGGGTGAAGAAGACAATCCGAGGAAAAAGGAGTGGCATCTACCATTTTCAATGGGGGTTGCAAGGGAAGATTGTTAGCAGGAAGACCCATAGGTGTGCTTGCTACAATTAGCCTTTGTTGTAAGTATTTTGTACAGCGCTTCGCACAAATTTTCTCTCTATGTTGGCTATAGTACAAATGGTTTCATTACTATTTTTTAGCCTTTTTTAAGTCAAGAATTGATTGGACTATTGAACTTGAATGTATTGGCATAGCCTAGGAATATACATACAATCTCAACCATATTAGCATATATGAATATACATGTATAAGGTCATAGATATATTTAAAGTAGTAATTACACATAAACATATAATAAATTATATGTGTATCCATGTGTATATAAATCTATATCTATGGATGATCACAAAAGGAATAACATAGTTTGAACATTTGAATATATAAAATTATATATACAAGGATTCTACAAATTTTTGTGTTAACCATTTCCACTATGGAAAATGCTTGCTTACGTTGTTGCATGATGACAATGAACACAATAGGAGGAATTATACTTTTTATACAATTTCTCTATTTGTCTATAATATTTAGTAGCAAAGAATGTAGCTTGAATTTTGAATTGACAAGGAAGTTGTTATATACACTACATGTCTTGTATCAATACTTGTCAATAGGAGCAATTGCATATATATATATGTAGAGGGTTAGTATGAAATCATTAAGATATTCAAAATAAAATTAGTTAGTAGTTGTAAAGGTATGTTTAGTTCCACGTCTTCTGTGGATGGGACATGTTATATGCTTTTCAAGTGGATGGTGTATATTTTTGAATGTTATACTACATAAACATACAATTTCCCCTACATATGTATATTTTTAAAATGCACATTAACATAGGAGCAATTGCATATATATATATATATATGCAAAGGGTTAGTATGAAAACATAAAGGTATTGAAGATAAAATTAGTGTAGTAGTTGTGAAGGTATTTTCACTTTTGCATTTTGTGTGAATAGAACATGTTATATGTTCTTTGTGAAAAATGTGTTTACAGATTATTGTAGTTCACCTCTTCTATTCTCCATATGTTAATGTTCTATTTAATGTGGGTTTTTTATCATTTATCATTTTTCTATGATTCTTAAGTGTTTTTTATAATAGCTCTTTTACAATTTCCCAATTTCTCTATAATATTCAGTACCAAATAATGTAGCTCAAATCAGGTGCAGCATTGAAGTTATCTATTTTCTTTGCATCTTTCTCAACTTTACATATACATATACATACATATACATATACATATACACATACATATACATATACATATATATATACATATATATATATACATATACATATACATATACATATACATATACATACACATACACATACACATACACATACACATACATATACATACATATATACATACATATACATATACATGTACATATACATGTACATATATATGTACATATACATATACATATACATATACATCAAAGGGATGTTTTTATGTGCTAGTAAATATCAATGTGTATCTACTTCCACATTGATATGCTTTGTCAAGTTCAGCCATGTGTGTGTACGCCTTAAAGCCGAGAAAACTAGAAACATAAACAGGAAAGGGTATGTGGTGTGCGTTTCTATATTTGACATTAATTAAAATACATAAATTGAAAGGAAATGTTCAAGTTGAATGTAAAAGAGGAAGGAAACAATAACAAAAAATTTGCATCTTGAGGTATAACAAAAAGGAAATATATACTTAAGGATCAAGATCTACAGGTTGGTGGTTCACACCCTCGGAGCCGGAATCTGCAACGGAACCCATAGGGGATGTCAACAAATCAATCTTGGGGGGCTCTGGAAACCCATCCACAAAGCCCAATTCCATAGAAATAGTTATGGGGACTTTTGTAAGGAAAAAATGTTTGAGTTAACTAATTGACAACTCTATTTCTCAATAAAAATAAAAGATTAATGTATATAAATGTCCAATGGCAATTGGTAGACAACTTATAAATATTGATAATCTGTCAACCATTTTACTAGTTCAATTAAATGAAAATGGGTATAACCATTCCACTTTTAATATTGTCCAAACAACAGGAGATACAACAACAAGAATAAAAATGCACTTTTAATACTGTCCAAACAACAAGAGATATAACAAGAAGAATATAAATGATAAATGCAAATGTCTATATCCCTATATATATTTGTTTATCTTTAAGGTTGCTTATATATGTATGCATGCAATTTTTACTATATTTCTACATATATCTATATGCAAGTATTTGTATATGTTTCTAGTTGGTCCCTTCATCCTTTCTTATCCAAACAATAGGATATACAACAATACAAATAGAAATGATTAAGTACATATATGCATTGAATTTCCCCTTTGTCTGCACATTTAGAAAAACACACATATAACCAGATATATATATCCATATGTACACATGTATATATCTATTTATATATACACTACTATATCTAAATAGATGTGTATACACAATATAAGAAATCATATATGAAAACACCCAAATTTCCCCTTCTTCACCATTTTCTGATATATGATATGACTCCATTAAATTTTTGATGGGTCTTCCACACTTTTCTTGCTTGGGGGTTTGGCTAGAACTGATGAGGCTTCATGATGCCAATATGGTAGGGAGGACAATGAGCATGGGTTTTGTGGTTTTTCCTTGCACCATCATATATTGACCACTACAAATATGGAACATACTATATTCTATCAGGTACGTTTCTCCACGCTTATACAACTATCTTTTCAACTTGCCAAATCAATTATTAAAACCCAGTTCTTTATGACAATACCTATTTTTTTTTAGGTTATGACAACAATTATATGATGCAATAACAATAAGTAGAGGGTGAAAGTTCTGCAGGTCAACATGTTTTAAACATTGCAGCTTATTAATACATATATGCAATAGGGGGCCTCTTGGCCACCTTCGAACACAAAAGAAGAATGGTAAATGGTTGCTCGTGGTGTTGGAAAAACACAATCAAGATGGCGGGACCAAGCAAATGCAATATTCAATGTTTTCATCCTAAAAAAATACATTGTTGCTCACTTGAACTATAGTTTTGTGCACTATTTTTGGTGTTTTTCAATGTATTCAATTTCAATAGGCACATTCATTGCCAAAGCACAATCAATTTCACAGCTTTGTTATGAACATGTTACACATACTGCACCATTAAATGCTTTGTTATTAACAACTCAATGTTATATCATTGAATTCTATGGTTGTATTGTAGCGATTTTCTCAGAAGCTAAATAATACTTACATATGCTATTTTTAACTCTTTTTAAATCAAAGTATACATAAATACAAATAAAGATAGCATACACAACTATCTAGATATACATGTGTGTATATAAATTGTTGTTCCATTGTCAAATGAGCCATAGTGGTCTTGGTCTATATATATGGATATATATTTCTACCTATATGTATATTTTTAAACATGAAATGGGAAATTCAATACATATATGTGTGTATATGCATTTTTCTATGTTTTAGGGAATTCAATACAATTTCCCTTTTTTTCAATAATATTTAGTAGCGAATAAGTGTTATTCTAACACCTCTTATACAATTTCTCTATTTGTCTTCAATATTTATTACTAAAGAACATAGCTCGAATCTTGTATCAATATGTTTCATAATATTATTTTTTTCTCATCTACTTGAAGCTCCCTGCAACAAATTGCCCAGGTCTATTTATGATAGCGGTGGAGCTTGCTAATTACATGGGATGACAGTTTCTTATATCAATATGTTTCATGATATTCTTTTTTCCTCATATGTTTGGCGTTCTCCATAACAAACTATTCTTCATGATATTCTTTTTTTAAGTTCCCCATAACAAACTATTCATTATCGTAGTTTTCCTCTTCTATTCTCCATATTTTAAAGTTCTGTTTAATGTGGGTTTTCAAACATCTCTCATTTTCTTGTGATTCTTAAGTGTTTTTCTAATAGCTCTTTTCCAATTTTGTTTTTTTTTTCTTGTATCAATATGTTTCATGATTTTTTTTTTTTCTCAACTATTTGAAGTTCCCCATAACAAACTGCTCTTCATAATATTTTTTTTTTCAATTCCCCATAGCAAACTGTTCATTATCATATTTTTCCTCTTCTATTCTCCATATTTTAAAGTTTTATCTAATGTGGGTTTTTGAACATCTGTCATTTTCCTGTGATTGTTAAGTGTTTTTCTAATAGCTATTTTCCAATGTCCCTTGACCAATTTTTTTTATATGTGGACATGTATGTATGTGAAATATTTCGAAGTATACTTTCCCACACTGCAACATTGAATATTGCATTTACTTCCTCCCATGCCATCATACAAGAATGGCAGGATGCATTAACCCTCATGCAATCAAACACTTACCATTTTGCTTTCACATATTGATGTGACCAAATCCACCACCGTTGACCCAAGTAATTAGCAAGCTTCACATGATCATAAAAAACCCTAGGAAAGTCACCACCAACTGGGCAATCTTCGGTGTCGGCAAATCCTATTCACGGCTGGGCTGATGAAAATTTTGGTGGAAACTTTAAACAAATAGCCTATAGGCTAATTAAATAGTATATAAAGATAAAATTGGAATTCTCTTTATAAGGGGTGTGTATTGAGGTTTTAAATTAATGAAAAAAATTGGTACCACTTAAATAGTAAGTGATAGTGGGTATATATATATATATATATATATATATATATATATATATATATATATATATATATATATATATATATATATAGTTAATAGGGTCATAGTAGCTTAGTGTAGGACTAGTGTAGGCTTAATATGGCAATATATAACTAACTTGGAATGATAATTTTAATTGAATAATAAAAAATTTAATTTTAATTAGAATTTCAATATCAAATTTGTAAGATGTAAGCTCAATTTATTCATGGGGTGCAACAAATACGCATCATTATACATATACATATGATTTGGAGAGAAATGTTTCTCCTCATTCTCATCTTATTGCAACTTCAGTATTTTCAACATTTGGTGAATTTTTTAATTTGTTTAGCTAATTCTTTGAAGGGGAAGGTAGAGGAGAATGAAACATAGATTTTAAGGTGGTTAGAATGTTATGTCTCTTTTGCTCAATTAGAGTCTTTCACCTAAAGGAAAGAGATAGATCCCACACCAAAAATCTAGGTGGTTCACTCAAATTAATGTATGTACAATGGAATTATGCCTAAATGAAATGATCTAGATGCAAAAAAATGATAAAATATATTGATTGAAGAAAGGAAACTAAGGAAATGTAAAGTGTTTGAAAACGCATTGTGATATACAAAAACACCTAGAATTGAAAGCAAACTGTAACAGAAATGGATGAAACTAAAAGTGTGCACCTGAGATTTTGATGGAGACTAGAAATGGCTTCTGGAAAGTTGTTGATCCTAATTTTTAGGCCTGGTGGGACTCATTCGCTATCCATGGTGAATTAGTCCACTTTTGAATTTTTGAGAATTCAAAAGTGGAAATTGAAGTCTTCGGTCTACACTTTGGCTCCTGATAGATGTTTGCCTCCGAAAGTCTAATTTTTGAACATGAAAGTAACTTTTTGTTGATATTTTACCTTGTCCAATGAAGAGATGACTTGAAAAACTTTGCAACTTGATTCTTAATGATTTCCAAATCTTCAAGATGCCTAAATTTGCAAACACACAAGAAGAGAAAAATAAATGTTGGATGTTAGGGAATGGGGGTTTTCCTTGGTCAAACCCCTTTTAGGTAATTAAACCAAATGAAGAAATAATATGAAGAATGAACATGAAATGAAGGGATTAGTACATTTCCATTATGATTGATCTTAGATTACTGCAACAACATGAAGAATATGCTCTTGAATGTCTGAAAATGCTATCTTGGTGACCTGAGATGATAAAAGCCTAACTTGTTTGACTTGAGATAGAAGATAAATGATGAATGAATGATAAGAAATGTGTGAATAAGTTATAATATTATGAATTAGGGTTTAGGGACTTTATTTTATAGGCAATTTACCTTATTTACCCATAAATTGGATCCCCAAGGCTGACATGAAGAAAAATTAAACTTAAAACCTAATTTTTTCCACTCAAAAGTCAAAATTGACCCAAATGGGACTCATTCGCCACCTTGGGAAAATTAGTCCCACTTGGATGGGACTCATTCACCACAAATGGCGAATTAGTCCTAGAGGGGTCCATTTGCCAGCTGGGTTGTTGGGGAATGCATAAATTAGGTTTAAATGATGACTTTGTTGGTTATTTGATAAATTTATGCCTTGGGATGCACAATATGGGGTAATAGGGGCCTATTAGTGGTGATTTTAAGGTCAATTAGGGCTTGGGACACAAAATTCAATGTGAAAATGTAATTAAATACACTTTACAACACTAAAATGAGGTCCACATAGCCTAGAAAGGAACAACACCCAATGTGAATGTGTAGGACACATTACAACACTAGATTAACATTAAGTTTATTTTACAAGCCTTCTATATTAATGTGAGAATGCAATTAAATACATTTTATAATGTTGAATTAAGGGGAAATGGGTTTATTAAGTCTAGGAAAGCGTGAAAGTATTTTACAACACATTTATAAGACATCGTTAAATGTATTTGAAAGGGTCCAAGACCTAGTGTGGATGTGAAAAACACCTCACAACACCAAATCAAGGCCTTATTAAGTCCAATTTATCATCAATCATTCCCCAAATCAAGAAAGTTTCCTTTTTTTCTATGGTACAAAGAAAAATAGAGCACATTGAAAACAAAAAAAATGTGTAGAAAATAAAACACAAAGATAAACCAAAATGATTTATCTATTTCATATATCATTAAACACATATATTAATAGTTATCACATAACATACATTAATATTTTTTATTTATTTTTGGATAAAAGATGACAAAATCATGATATATCAAAATAAACCAAAAATACAAGAAGAGAGAACCCCCATAAGCAAGACCCAAAAAATGGGGGGTAGATACCAAAAAGAAGCAACAAAACTAGCCAAAATGTCAATGCCAACCAAATTTTCATTTGAAAAAATGGGGAGACAAGAGACCCAAGAAGTATTTTTTGGGGTAAAACCAACCTCTAAATGCACAAGAGAATCAACATTCCTAATTGGCACCAAAACTCAAATAATGCATTGGATATTGTGATGTGCAGGGGAGCTAGGCACCTAGATGTTACTTGCAAGAGAACATTGCAAATGAAAGGAGAAGACAATGTTGGGGCCTAATTCCTTATTAATAGAAACCTTGGAGACCTTATTCATATTGAGAGCTTCATATCTAAGAGGCCTTTGAAGGTACAAATTATTTACAAACAAAACTGAACAAATGATGATGTGTAGATCATATACCTACCGAACGGAGAGAAGCAACAAAGATTAAACTCTTGTATTGAATAAAGAGAATGGGAGAAATTTTTATACAAGAAGAAATAAAATTAAAATATTGAAGTGGACATAACTATCCACTAACTAAACATAGTTGAAAGATCTAAACAATGTTTATCATCCAACATTCTCCCCCATAGTAAAAATTGAAAAAAAAATGGTCAATAGTTCATATTCTCTCCCCATAATGAACATTTTGAAGAGAAAAAATGCTCCAAAAGACATGTTGCAGTATTATACAATAAAATTTCACTCAATAATATTACTAGTTTCTCAATCATCAATGCATTCACTCTACAATCTCACTCTACAATCTAAATCCAGGGACTCGTCATGCAATCCAACCATAAAATTGCAACTTTCCTGATGTCTTACAAGACAACATTGGCCATTCTTTGCAAACTACCAAAATTTTCTTGATTACTCTCATTTTTGACAAAAAAATATTGATATTTCTACAACTTTTTCAACATACCTATAATATTTTCCCAACTTGATCCAATACTCCATCCACAATTCATATGTATGCACTCTGTCATATATGCATTTGTATGCTCTCTATGCCAACACATCTTTTCAGAATGATTTGTTAAACCAAAAATATGACAAGGATGTATATCCTAACACCTATCCATTGTTTTTCCATTCTTGTGACAATGAGAACACTCCACACATTGCATTTTTTGAAAAAAAAAAAATTAGAGTCTATACCATTAATAACATTGTTCCCTTTTCTAAATACATAACCAAAACCTTCATACTTTGGCCTCCTAATTGATTCAATTGGTTCTATAATTCCTTGTGCAAGAACTCACCTAATCCTTTACCTATTGTAGTGTCGAAAATGGTCATCCATGATATTTTCACACTTGTTTGGGCCCTCCTTATAAAATTGAGCTTAACAATGCCTTGACTTAGTGTTGTAATCTGTTTAACACACTCACATTAGGTCTTGGGCACTTGTGAACTAAATGGAGCTATTTGTACCCTATTTTTAGGTGTTTCAAAGTGTTGCATCACACTTTCACACTTATTTAGGGTTTCATTGATAAATTGGGATTATTTATGCCTTAATTGGCCTTATTTTGCATCCACAAGCCTTATTTAATGCATCTTTCTAAGGATAATCTGACATAAATCAATATTCAATCATAATTCATGTATTTTTAGGTTGTGTGACCATGATTTAGTGATTTGGGACTCATACGCCACCTTGGGTGTATGGGTCCCACCTAGGTTTCAAAGCTCCAATCCTGATTTCACATGAATCTAAATGTTTTTTGAAAATGTGTCCCATAATTAATGCCTAATGGGACTCATATGCCACTTCTGGCGTATGAGTCCCAAAATTAAATTCAATCCAAATTCTTGGTAGGATTTTATCCTCCTAGATCTGATGTCTACTTGTAGTGTTGTAATTTCGAGAAATTTGGCATAAACAAGTATAAATACAAGGTTATTTCATTCATTTTTCACCTAGAAAGTTGAATGAGAATCCTAATAGAAAACTAGAGTTCATGAGAGCATTCAAGTGTTTACAAGAGCATTCAAAATTCTTCAAGAGCTAATTATCGATTTCTTTTGGAGCATAATTCAAGTATCAAGCATCATGTCAAAGTCATCATGCATCGTGTTTGTTTTTGAGCTAACAATTGTGATGTGGGGTTTCATGATTCAAGCTAGTATTTAAGTCTTGATCTATCACATTCAAGCAAGAGTCAAAATCTACATCCATTGGAGCCATTTCATACATGTTTGTAACACTTTATTGCTAGGTTTGGTGAGTTGCAACATCACATTTTTTCATTCATAATTCTCCTTTCTTATTTCATTTCATTTCAAGGTTTGATTACCAAAACGGGGTTTGACCAAGGCAAACCACTTTCCACTAACAAAAAAACATTTTTCCCTCTCTTTAGTGTGTGATTTGTAGATTTAGGTTGAAGACATTTTAAGGAGCAAGATTGGAAAGAATTTGTTGAAGTTGCAAATTCATTCAAGTTGTCACCTTACTTACAAGACCATTGGAGAACATTTACAGAGCTTAAACTTCACATTCAGATCCAAAAACAAAAGTCAAGAAGGAAAAGTAGGGATTGAAGAGAAAATTTAGGTCCTAATTTTCCATAAAATCCTAACTAGACTAATATTCCACTTCTAGCATATGAGTCCCAGTATAGTGAAATTTATAGTTTTTAGGAGTTTCAGACATATCTCTACTAGATTTTTGTTCTTGCCCAGAAACCCTAATCTGGGACTAAATCGCCTAGACTAGCGTATGAGTCCTAGTAGGTATTAATTTTAGTATTTTGAGCATTTCAATTCTTCATTCAAGCCTCTTCAGATTTCCAAGTGTACACCTTTAATCTCTCAACTTTTTGTTCTGATTTACATGCATTTTTAGGTCATTTTGTGAAGCTTTGCATTGCACTAGGTTTAAACATTAGGTATTGGATTTCATTAGTCTTTCCAAGCCCTAGCTTGGTGGTGAACCCCTCTTTAGTTTCTAATCAGACACTAGGACACCCTATTGCAATATCTCTTTCTACATTGGATTAAGATTCTAGGGCTTCCTTGAATGAGAATGAGGAAGATTGTTGTTCTTTGTTGTTCTATGTCCTAAATCATAAGCAATGACAATTTTTTCTTTTCACTTGTATAACCCATTATTTGCATAACTTTGAGACCAATTTTCTCTCATTACAACTAACAATATTTTCACATTCAAGCATATGATCATGTTAATCTTCACACTTTTCATTAGAAACAACTTTCGTGATATTACAAAAACTAACCAATTTATCAAAACAGAAATCTTCCATGCTACATGAAACATCAAAAAACTAGTGGTTTTGACTTCAAACATTCATTATGTGCCTTCAACTTAGATATCTCATTATTTTTTAATTTAGTTTGTTCTTCTAACTCTTTCAACTATTTTTCCAAATCAACATTCTTATTTTAAATTTCTTCAAACAATTTTAATTTATTCTCTAATTCATCATTTTTTGTTGTGATATCCAACAATTCATCTCTAAGATTAATAAGTTCACACAAATTTTCATATTTTTTATTTTGAACTTCCTTAATACCTGCTATCAATTGAAAATTATATTGTTTAACTTCCAATAATTCTTCTTCTAAAACAGAGTTTGAGTGTTTAACTTCTAATAGTTCTTCTAAAAGAGAATTTTCCTTCTTAATTCTCTTACCATTTTTTCCCGTTTTGCATGTAATACACACTTATGTTCCTTATTACAAACCTCACAAAAAAAAAAAAAAACTATAGAAAAATATAAACTCTTATTCCCCTTATATCTCCTATTCCAAAACAAACATTACAACTAGTTAGAAAATATAAAATCTATATCTGAAATGTGTTGTTAGGATCTTTTAGAATCAACCCTTTAATGAATCAAATTTAACACCCCACATTAATCCTCCTTTGGTGTTGATAATCCACACATCTAGCATAGTTCATCAAAGATAATCATGGTAGAAAATCACAAATTCCCTCTATCACAAGCATTTATTGTAGGTTGTCATGGGTTGCTACAATCCTTCTTTGCATAGATTTGATTACATCCAAAAAAAAACCATTAAGAAATATACACCACTACATCAACTTTCCACGACTGCATCAATTATAAATGTACCCTTTTTGTTCAACCAATACATATTAAAATAATCAGACTTTTTCTCACATTCAACATTCAGCGAATAGTCTATGCCAATTCTCTTATAGAACATAATGTACCTTACTCAAATATTACAACTTCATAAAAACTTTTTTTTTTAGATTTGTGATGAATATGCAAAGGTAAAGATGATTTACCAAGATAGAAAATTCTTCCTCTTCAATGCCATGCCTTTGGTCTGTGCTAGGTATAATGCTTTCAATCTATGACCCATGCCTTATTTAGACATCCCCAACAATGAAATATGAAACACCTCTTTTAATTTTCACACACCTTTGGAATGGATGCGACCAATACAAACATATCACATATATTAACACTACCACAAGGAATGAAAATAAAAACTATAGCAACATAATGATATACCAAGCTCAGCAATAAAATCCATTTCCATGTGCAGTCATATGAAATAGATTAAAATTTTCAACTTCATTTCACTTCAGATTTCAATAATATTGTACAGTCTTCATATTCCCAAGCTCCGCTATGCTACTATGATTTAGTGATGCAAGGGAATCTATCAACAACAACAATCCATCAGGGGGTACTTCTAACCCAAACTCAATTGGAGAAGATCAAATTACAAAACACCAATAGTTCACTATTCATTTCACCAATTTCACTTAACTACTCAACAAAATCCAACAAATTCTTTGACCATTCAAAAGGCTATCAATAAGCCAACTCACCATATCAATATACCAATCCATTATCAGACTCAATTTCACCTTCACTATCATCAAAATGACTGAAGCATAACATAAACCTGATTAGTAAACCCATCAAAAATAACAAATCTTCCTTCTAAACCTTATTCAAACATAGAAACATTTGTAACAACATCAAATAGACAGTATTAAAACATTTACATTCATTCTTTACACGGTTTCATCATATTTCCACTTTCTAGGCTTTTAAAGCACCATTTGTCTCATAGATCATCAAAACCCAAAAATGGGTGACTCATCTTCAAACACTTTGTTTCACCACAAACCCAATTCACATTCAAAGACCCATTTTGCTTAATTTTAACATACTTCAAAAAGCAATAGCACTTGTTTTGAAAAGAAAGCTTGAAATTTTGACTGTACCACTGGAAATGCACTTAATTAGCCTAGATTTCCAAAGGAAGTATCTTCAAAACAACTTTAAACACCTATGTAACCCTGGGAAGCATTGATTCATGACACAAAACTTCCATTTCACCAACCTTCAGGGATTGGAAAACACAATAGAGCATCAAACATCAAAACCCTCTCTTCAAACCATTCTAACACAAGCAAAATAGGGGTTTTAAAGAAATCAACCTTCCAAACATTATACCACCTTGTAGATGCTTCCATCACCTTAAAATATTCCTACACCCACTTTTTAAACCATCTTCCAACCTTTATGCATGCCTTTGTACCAAATAACACCTTGGAGCCATGCTTTTTGTGAGGAAAAACACTATTTTTTTGTCAGGACAACAACATTCACATTGTAATCTCGCCTTCCCTTGCATTTATTAATCCACACACAACATTTACATAACAAAAAGACTCTACTCAATCCATCCCATTTATCAACTAACCCTACATTGATGGGATGGAGAGATAATTCTTTAAATGACTCTCAAAACCCCACTTTTAAGGTTTCAGGTTGAGTCAGAGAAAATCAATCCAAATAGAAGATAAACTTAATGGATTCCTCTTAAGAAGGATTAAAATGAAAGGTGATTCCCTATGATACTTGAAAATAATAAGATTCAAATCCACAAACAACTATACAGTCCATACAACCAAGAATCAATAGAAAGAAACTCATATTTTACTAAAATAGGGTACTTTAATTGAATGAAATTCTTCAAGGTTACAATGATGATCACTTTCCCGCCTTACAACTACTTTTAAATATGTTTCCCCAACCAATAACTACCTTTTCAACTTCCTTCATCAACCTATCCCTTCAATTTCTCTACAAAGACTCTTCAACTTCCTATTTTTTTACTTTTTTTGCATTTTTTGCTTTATTGACAACTTTGCAAATTTTGTGCAAAAAAAAAACTTTGTTTGTAGTTTAACTTAACCAAAACCCTAGTGACCTATTTGACATTTCAAATACATCATTAATGACCTCCCAAAACCTTTTGAAAATTATTTTACAGTTGAATGTTCAATTTTTACAATTTTTCCAATTAAAGGCATCTAGAGAGCAAGGTGCTCCAGCACCATACAACCAACCAACAAAAGTTTTCCAAGTCCCTTGGAAACATATTGTATCAAATTTTCTTGTACCTGCAAAATAACTTCAAATATTCTTCTTCTTTCTTCCTCTTGAATCTTCATTTTTCTTGATTTCAACCTTGCCTTGAACTTTGTCTTCATCACTTCCTTCACTTGTCTTCTCTTGCCTTTTTCCTTTCTCTTTTTTTTTTAATTAGGTTCACAATCTCTTTTCTCTTTCAAAAGGAAACATGACTACCCTTTCACCACTCTCAACTTTCCACTAACTCTTCCTCAACCAAAGGATGCGGGATTGTCCTTCCACTTTGCTTTTCCAAGCAATCTTCCTCTTTTTCATAATTCATCCTTGACCTTCTCTGACCAACTTGTCATCATCTTGTCATCTACTCCTATTAGTGGAGTACTCTTCAACATGGATGAAAACTCAAGTGCTTCACAATCAGGTATCCATCTCTTTTTACCACTTCACCACACAACTCGCCAACTCAGCAAACCATCCATCTTACCCAACAGTAGATCCTGGAAGATGCCTCACTCTCAGCTTTTCCTTGCACCTTCTACCCAGCTTAATCTCCATTGGAGGATGGACCACAAACTTTAGCTTGTCTTCCCACACACAACTTCTAAGAAACCTTTTTCTCTACAACTTAGATGGATCAAGCACCTACAAGCAACCACAACTCAACAACAAAAACTCAACCAATCATCAGAATCAACTAGCTCTAATACCAATTGATGCAAGAGAATCTATCAACAACAACAATCCATCAGGGGGTACTTTTGAACCAAACTCAATTGGAGAAGATCAAATTACAAAACACCAATAGTTCATTATTCATTTCATCAATTTCACTGATCTACTCAACAAAATCTAACAAATTCTTTGACTATTCACAAGGCTATCAACAAGCCAACTCACCACATCAATATACCAATCCATTATCAAACTCAATTTCACCTTCACTATCATCAAAATGACTGAAGCATAAAATAAACCTGATTAGAAAACCCATCACTTCCAACATTCACCTATTAACACCTCATTACAACAATATTCCCAACAAGGCAATCAATCAGCCAAACTTCTCCAAATGTGTTACCAGTCCTTCATGACACTATATTTCAGCATGTTTTCTACTGAAAAATACCAATAACTCACCATCACAAAATTTATCTAACAGTTTCCTTAAGACTTGTAGTAAAATAACACTTCACATTGTGTTATCTTTGTCTGAAACATCAAAAACAACAAATCTTCCTTCTAAACCTTATCCAAACATAGAAACATCTGTAACAACATCAAATAGATAGTATTCAAACATTTACATTCACTCTTTACACTATTTCACCAGATTTTCACTTTCTAGGCTTTCAAAGCAACATTTGTCTCATAGGTCATCAAACCCCTAAAATGGGTGACTCATCTTCAAAAAAATTGTTTCACCACAAACCCAATTCACATTGAGAGACCCATTTTGCTTAATTTTAAAGCATACTTCAAAAATAATAGCACTTGTTTTGAAAAGAAAGCTTGAAATCTTGACTATACCATTGGAAATGCACTTAATTAGCCCAAATTTCCAAAGGAAGTATCTTCAAAACAACTTTAAACACCTATGTAACCCCAGGAATCATTGATTCATGACACAATAGAGCATCAAACATCAAAACCCTCTCTTCAAACCATTCTGACACAAGCAAAACAAGGGTTTTAAAAAAATCAACCTTCCAAACATTATACCACCTTGTAGATGCTTCCATCACCTTAAAATATTCCTGCACCCACTATTTAAACCATCTTCCAACCTTTATGCATGCCTTTGTACCAAATAACACCTTGGAGCCATGCTTTTTGTGAGGAAAAAAACTATTTTTTTGTCAGGACAACAAAATTCATATTGTAATATTTCCTTCCCCTGCATTTATTAATCTACACAAAATATTTACATAACAAAAAGAATATACTCAATCCATCCCATCAATCAATTAACCCTACATTGATGGGATGGAGAGATAATTCTTTAAATGACTCTCAAAACCCCACTTTTAAGGTTTCAGGCCGAGTTAGAGAAAATCAATCCAAACAAAAGATAAACTTAATGGATTCCTCTTAAGAAGGATTCAAATGAAAGGTGATTCCCTGTGCTACTTGAAAACAATAAGATTCAAAGCCACAAACAACTATACAGTCCGTACAACCAAGAATCAATAGAAAGAAACTCATATTTTACTAAAATAGGGTACTTTTATTGAATGAAATTCTTCAAGGTTACAATGATGATCACTTTCCTACCTTACAACTACTTTTATAGATGTTTCCCCAACCAATAACTACCTTTTCAACATCCTTCATTGATGTATCCCTTCAATTTCTCTACAAAGACTCTTCAACTTCCTATTTTTTTGCTTTTTTTACATTTTTTGCTTTATTGACAACTTTGCAATTTTGTGCAACAAAACAACTTTGTTTGCAATTTAACCTAACCAACCCCCTAGTGACCTATTTGACACTTCAAATACATCATTAATGACCTTCCAAGATCTTTTGATAATGCTTTTACATTTGAAAGTTCAATTTTTACAATTTTTCCAATTAAAGGCATCTAGAGAGCAAGGTGCTCTTGCACCATTTAGATTGATAAACCAATGTATTCCCACACTGCTAGGCACTCCTCCTACTCAGGATGTCAGGAACGAACTTTAAACTTACTTGCAACACATGATGTCTTTTCTTGATAGATTACTTGACATGAAACCTTCCTTCATTGTCCTTCACACAAGAATCTACACCATGCCTTCAAACATCCTTCTAACCTTTTTCTTGTTGGTGTAATTAATTATTTAATTACACTTTGCATAAGTTTACTTAGGCACTATTTTATTTCCTAGGTTGCATTTAGTAATCCTTATCTAGTTGAGCTATCTTTTTGCTCAAGATAAGATTAGGGTTGTGCATGTCTTGTTTTTTTGCATGCTTTCCTTTTCAAAGGCTTTTGTATCATTTGTAAATCAATTAAATTCAATAATCATTATTCTGGTTTTTTCTTGCACATTCTTGCTTTAGGGTTTATAGAACATTTTTTTTTTGTTTTGGATATTTGTTGCATGTGATAGGTGATTGCATGCAGGTGATTCTTGGGGACTGTGAATTTGGTTTTTCAACTTCTACATGGTATCAGAGCTCTAGAATTGTGGTTGCCTATTCGTGATTTGAAGATATTTCCTCACAACTTTTTTTTTGTGCAAGGGTTTCAAGCTAGGCTAATTTTTTGAGGATCTGGGGGTCGCCTAATTTTTTGGGCATTTTTGGACAAAACTGACCTCACCATTGAGTCCGCAGCGCCCAAAAACCCCTATTTTCATTTAAAATTTGTCGAATTTGGCCACATTCGACTAGAGAGGCAAAAAAAAATTTCCCCAAGGTCGTACGACCCCAAGGCACACTTCATGAGGCAAATTTTTTCAAAAAAGAAAAAGAAAAAAAACATTAGAAAAATCAAAAAAGAAGAAATTTTTTGTGTGGCCAATATAAAAATCCACCACCCCCACTCCTCAGGCCAGCGGCCACCCGCAGGCCACCAGCCTCCAACTGCATCGCCCGTAGCGTTGCTCCCCAGTTTAGCCCTCACGAGCTTTGCATGTGTAGGCCACGGTCATATTGCGACTAGGAGCCTCGATTCAAGCCCCCCGCTAGACTCAGCTCCCCACCAAGGTCACATCTATGACTGGGAGTTGTGCTCACACCCCAACCGATGGATTTTTTTCCATCCCTACAGCGAACGATCACATGGCGGGCCAAGGGCCAGCCCCTGGGTGCTGATTTTTTGCCCTTGTTTAGTGCTCAAAGTGCCTTTTACAAGCCTTTTTTTCATTTTTGGCGTAGCTTGGGCATATGGAGGCCTTTTTTCAAAAATGAGATATCGTCGAAAATCTAGTTCAACGCTCTTTGTAATGGTGGAGGTTTGATTTTTTTATTTTTCAGTTTTGATGCCTTTTTCGCTTGTCAAACTCTGAAGTTGTTGTTTTCACTCCGTGAGGCGTAACTTTTGCATCCTGACTCCGTTTTGCACAAAAAAATAGGCATTGGAAAGCTAGTTCAGTGCTCTACATAGATCTCAGACCTATTTTTTGCAGAATTTTCTCTAGGTATCTAATTTTTTTTATCATAACTCAGCCTTTTTTTGGGGTTAGTTTCTTGGGAAGTGTGCAATCAGGAATTTTTTTTATATCAAAGAGATTTTTTTTTTTGCTTTGAGAGTATATATTCCTATATTTTGTCATGGATACACATAATATTGTACCCCTTACTCCATTCAACTATTTTGGTTGGAAAAAACAAATGGAGATTCACTTGAAACACAAAGGGTTGTACAGGGTAACCATGGGTATAGAAATTGAACCTACAAGTTCTATTGAAAAGAGAAAATGGTTTAATAGGTGTGATGAAGCTTATGGTACATTATTTCTATCTCTTTCATTTGACCTTCTTTTTCATATTGATTCTTGCACTACACCGAATGAGATCTGGACTACTTTAGAGTCTTTGTTTGCGAAGCAAGATACTATGAGAGGGTTTCAATTAGAGAATGAGCTTATTGGTTTAAATCCTAGGGATTTTGACAGCATCTGGGAGTTTTTCACCAAACTCAAGTCTCTTAGATTGTAGTTGTCACAGTGTGGTGTTCAGAAGGAAGACTCTCAGTTGATATTGTCCATTCTTTCTAAGCTTGGACCAAATTATTCAGTTTTTGTATCTACATTTTATGCCACTAGAGATGCACTTGGTATGAGATTCACTATGCCATCTCTTGATGAATTTTCTTCATCTCTCACTCGAGAGCAAGCTAAGTTAGCTAGCATGGGCATGGTGAAACCTTCTTCATCACAAGCACTTATTACATCACATGAGCCTAGAGATCAGAAGGCTTCTATAGGAAAAGCAAAGAAAAAGAAACAAAAGGATTCCAAAAATCATGAGCAACAAAAGGAATCCTCAGATTCATCCTTCTCTTCTAAGGGGAAATCATCTAGGAAGGAGAAGGGTCCATGTGCATATTGCAAGAGGGAAGGACATGCAAAACATAATTGTTACAAGAAGGACATTGATGAGCTGAAGCATCTTATTCAGAAACATCAGATTGATTTTCCTTCTAGGATGTTTTCATCATCTTATTCTCCTCATTCTTCTTCTTCAGAGTAGCATAATAGGGGCACAACTGGTTTCAATACTTCATCAGATATGAAGGGGCGTTCTCTTTGTGCTACTTCAAATCTTGGATTAGGGAGATGTATTCTAGATTTAGGAGCATCTCATCATATGGCATCTTCACAGTCTATGTTCACATCCTTTGAGCCTTGTACTATGTCTCCTATTTTGATGGGAAACAATACTTACATGAGTGTTACAGGGAAGGGGTCTATTAGTTTTGGGGACAACACCTTTCAGGATGTCTTGTGTGTTCCTCACTTGACAAACAACCTTCTTTCCATATATCAGAGCACACATGGAGGCAATGGGAGATCTGTGGAGTTCACACCTAATTTAGTTATCATCAAAGACTTGGAGAGTGGAGTAGTTATTGCTACTGGGGTGGTGGATCACTCATCTCGGTTGTATTCCTTTACCAATTTTTCTATTGATGGTGCTTCTGTTCCTACATTTGTTCATCACACTTCTAGTGTGAATCATCATTCAGAGGAGACATTTGGCTTCCTGAACATTGGTGTTCTCACTTCAGACCTAGTTCTTGAGCCTTTTGTTCCACCTCCTATTGCAGTTGTTGATACTTCTATGACTACAAATGTGGTTTCTTCCATTTCAGTGTAGCAAGACATAGTTGATCATTCATCTTTGGAGGTTTCTCTTCAGTCTTCACCTACTTTGAATTCTTCATTGGTTGAGGTCACACCTACTTTTGTGGAGACATCTTGGGCTACACCTAATTCACCTTCAGAGATTGCATTCATTCAACCTCTTCCCTCTGACTTCTTTCAGGTGATGCGGTTTCTTCAATCTTATTGGAGCTACTTCATTCTGGGGGGCTATGTGGTCTCTTCATTCCTATCTTCTGAGGGGGTTCATTGATGTATCTTTGTGATGTCTTATGGAGTCCTCCATCTTTCATCACTTAGTTTTTTGCATTCTATTTTGGGGAGGAGTTTTATTCCCATGTGGTTTTCTCCTTTACCCCGTTTGATTTAGTTTGCATTGCATTTGTAAATGAGTACCTGATCAAGCCTTGGTGTTAGGACTCATCTTTGCATAATAATTTTCTTCTCCCTAAGTTGCACTAATGGGGGGTGTTGGTGTAATTAATTATTTAATTACACTTTGCATAAGTTTACTTAGGCAATATTTTATTTCCTAGGTTGCATTTAGTAATCCTTATCTAGTTGAGTTGTCTTTTTGCTCAAGATAAGATTAGGGTTGTGCATGTCTTTCTTTTTTTCATGCTTTCCTTTTTAAAGGATTTTGTATCATTTGTAAATCAATTATATTCAATAATCATTATTCTAGTTTTTTCTTGCACATTCTTGCTTGAGGGTTTACATAACATCTTTTTTTGTTTTGGATATCTATTGCACATGATAGGTGATTGCATGTAGGTGATTCTTGGGGACTGTGAAGTTGGTTTTTCAACTTCTACACTTCCCTCTCATGCCAAGTTCTTCCATTAAAAAATTCCTAGGTATTCTACTGATGCTCTGATACCAAAGGAATAAAACAAAACAAATGATGATTTGTAGATCATCTACCTATTGAATGGAGAGAAGTAGTAAAGATTAAACTCTTATATTGAATAAAGAGAATGAGAGAAAGTTTAATACAAGAATAAATAAAATTAAAATTCCTAAGTGGACATACTTGTCCACTAACTAAACATAACTAAAATTTAAACAATGTTTATTATCCAACAACATCAACTAAAAGAAGATGCTTTGACCTTCTAGGAATTCCCCATAAGCACAAATTCACTAGCCCCAAATGACTAAAGTTGAAACTTGAAGATGGAATGCAAGTTCATTGATCACAAAATCAAGGAATTTTCTTCCACAAGCACAAAGATCATTGAAAATAGGGAACCCTACTCAAAAAGCATGAGATGTTTCCAAAAGTGACTAAACAAGGCTCTAATTTTATTGAGAATGGACATATTTGTGAATCCAAAAGGGGGATTTGGAAGAGGAAACTATGAAGAAAGAAAGAGCCAAGATGACTACAAAAACACCTCCCAAAAATATTAGTAGGGCTGAAGAGGTAATTCACATACACTAGTACAGTAACATAGTACCATCAAGAAAGAAGATGACAGTTACCTCTAAGCATGAAAATCTTACCAATCATGAGTGAAAAACATCAAGAAAAATTCCAACTCGACCACAAGTTTCCTCAATAGAGATTGAAAGAAGAGAACCTATAATACCATCTATGAGACCAAAGAATATGGGTTAGGGTTTGAGCCAATCAAGATTGATGGTCCACATACCCATGTACTTTTGGGTGAGGGTGTAAATGCTTCTCAAAGTGTTGAGATAATCGAAGACTTCCATACCGAGACTGACTCGCATGAGTGGGAATATGGTTTTGAAAGAGCCCTAATTGATTATGAGCTTGATGAAATGTTTCGAGAACCAGGTGAGCCTTCTTTCAATAAAAAATTAGACAAATGTTTAACGTTGAACCTTCTAAAGACCCTCCTAAAGTCCCATTGAAAAGAGAATACTGGGTAAAAATATTTTGGCCTCATGATGATGACAAACCTAAACCACCACCTAACCCTATTAACCATGATTCCAATGCATTTGTCCCTTATGTTGACCATGATTGCCACTCATTTGTCCCCTATTTTTCCCATGAGTCCAATTTTCTTGAGTCTAATGAAGATGACGATTGGATGGAATCCTCCTGGGACTTTGAGGATACTACTATCTTTACCCTTTCAACCTCAGTTTGCATGATTTTAGCATCATCTCCACCTTTCACCAACACTGATGATGGAATTTCCCTTATCTATCCACAACTCGTTGATTGGGACCAACAAGACTCACTTATCATGGACACTTTTGAGAATGAAAAGGCTATTGCAAAATTCATGGGACTCCGTGAAGGAATATTGAGTGGGGACCATAAAGTTGGATTCACCATAGATCTTGATTCTGTAGCATACTTCAAGGAGACTGTTCAATCCTCTAGCCACAAAAGTAATAAAAAATAAAACAAGAAAAGATACATCATTAGGTGAAAATAGCAAGGCACCTTCTGACAATACAAAAGTAAAAATAAAGGATGTATCCAAGGGAAAAAACCTCTCTAAGGCGCCCAAGGATGGAGGATTGGAATTTCTTCCTATTACCCAAGAGAAATCGGCCATGCTCATTGAAGATACCATAAAAGTCAATTTAGCCACACCTGAAAATCCCAAAACAGTTCACTTTGCAGCCTCCTTAATAGAAGAAGAAAATCCTGAGTTTCAAAAGTTCTTCTCATAACGCAAGATCAAATTTTCATGGTCCTATGCCGACATGCAGGGATTAGATCCAACATTAGTTTTGCATCATCTTCCCTTGCTTCCTAATGCAAAACTAGTCAAATAAAAAATATGAAATATGCACCCACAGATTTCCTTGCTAGTCAAAGCCAAACAAAAAAAGTTATTAGATGAGGAGTTAATAAGATCAATAGATTATTCCATCTAGATATCAAACCTAATACCTATCACCAAGCTAAATGGTCAAATACGTATTTGCACAGACTTCCAGGATTTGAACAAGGCATTTCCAAAAGATGACTTTCCACTTCCAAATATAGACATCATAGTGGATCTCATAGCAGGATATGAGATGTTGTCCCTCATCGATGGTTTCTCAAGATAAAATCAGATTTGCATTGCTCCAGAAGATCAACACAAAACAACATTCACTTGTCCCTGGGGTACATACTATTGGAATGTTATGCCTTTTGGCCTAAAGAATGTAGGTGCTACGTATCAACAAGCTATGACCACAATATTTCATGATCTCATGCACACGCTAATGGAAGACTATGTTGATGACCTCCTGGAACATTCCTTAACACGGCATGATCACCTAAAAGTACTGGACAAAATTTTTAAAAGGCTGGAAGAGTATAAGGTCCATCTCAACCCTAAGAAGTGTGTTTTCGGTGTAACTTCGGGTAAACTCCTAGGGTACATAGTTTCTCGTTGAGGCATTGAAGTTGACCTAGCTAAAGTAAAAGCAATCCTATACATGCCTCCACCGAAAGGAATTAGTGAGCTCAAAACATTATAGGGAAGATTACAGTCCATCCGGTGTTCCATTGCATAGTTAGCCAAAAAAAATCAACCTTTCCAATATCTGCTATGTGAGGGCATACCCTTTGTGTGGAACAACAAGTTTCAAACAACTTTTCAACAAATAAAAGACTGCCTCCTGACACCACCAGTCCTAATTCCGCCCATTCATGTAAAACCTCTAATCTTGTACATTTCAGAGACCACTTCCACACTAGGGGCATTACTCACACAGAATGACCATGATGAGAAAGAAAGAGCCATATATTATATAATTCGCACCTTGGTTGGGTATGAACTCAACTACACTCCCATTGAGTGTGCCTACCTCATAGTCGTCTTTCTTGCTCAGAAATTGAGACATTGCATGTTGAACCATAAAACACAATTAGTGGCTAAGATAGATCCATTGAAATATCTCCTCAATTGAGCAGCATTAACAGGACGATTGGAAAAATGGGTCATGATACTGAGTGAATATGACATAGAGTGTGTGGAATGCAAAGCAATAAAAGGACAAGTCATAGCTGATCAACTCACTAATGCACCCATACAAGGTGATCATCCTTTGTAGCTGACTTCCCAGATGAATCCATCTTTCATATAGGATCTAAACTACCTTGGAAACTCTATTTTGATGGGTCCCATACAGGTCATGGCTCAGGAGCAGGCATATTATTCATCACACCACAGGGAGATTCTATTCCTAAGTCATTCCAGATCACTTTCCCATGCACTAATAATGTTGTTGAATATGAGGCACTTGTAACAGTACTTCAAATGGCCATCAAGTGGAAAATCAAAGAAAAACTAGTTTTTGGAGATTCTCAGTTAGTTATCAACCAAGTCAATGGTGAGTACGACACCAAGGATGAGAAGTTGATGCCTTATAAATGCATGGTGAATAGTTTCATGTCATATTTCCATATGATCACCTTCGAGTAGGTTCCTAGAACACAAAAAAATTAGCAGACGCTATGGCCACGATTGGATCTCTCTTAGATATTCCTAGTAATGTGTCACAATTTGATTTCTTAGTGGAATAGCTATTGGTTCCCGCTTATGATATTCCTGAGTCCAAAATGTTTTGTGAGCTCTCATTGGTCCTAATTCCCCTTGGTACCAGGACATATATGATTACCTCCATTCCCAGACTCTCCTATCGAACCTTTCCAATAACCAACACAAGTCCTTTATTCGCAAATCCGCTTGTTATACCATCATCAACGACACCCTATACAAATGTAGCTTTGACAATACCCTTATTCAATGTCTCGACATAGATGAAACACAAACAACCTTACATGAGGTACATGAGGGTATATGTGGATCTCATTCAAGTGGTCCAACCTTAGCCAAAAAAATTATGAGACTTGGGTACTACTGGCCAACCATGGAAAAAGATGCCCTTCAGTTCATGAGAACATGTTGCCAATGTCAGGTACACAGTGATATCATTCATGCGCCCACACAAGAACTTTGACCAATCACTTCTCCTTGGCCCTTCACACAATGGGGACTCAACCTCATGGGTAAAATCCATCCAACTTCATCCAATGGCCACAAGTTCATCATCACTGCCACCAAATATTTCACCAAATGGATAGAATCCATTCCCCTCACATACATAACTAGTAAGAAAATTTCTAAATTCATTCTTAACTGCATCATCTACTTGTATGGTGTTCCCTAATCCATCATCACAAATAATGGTCATCCTTTCAAAAATCAAGATGTTCGTGAGCTTTTTGAACACTTCCATATCCAACATCATTTCTCCATGACCTATTACCCACAAGGTAATGGTAAAGTTGAATCCTCTAACAAGAAAATCATCAAGATTCTTAAGAAGATGGTTAATGAAATTGGTCGTGACTAGAATCTCCAACTTAATCCTGCTCTATGGGCTTACCGCACTAGCATCCACATGCCTACTGGAGCCACCCCCTTCACCTTGGTCTTTGGATCTGAAGCTATCCTACCCATTGAGGTCAAAATCCCTTCCTTAAGGGTCCCCATGAAGGGATTGATTGATGACAAAGAATACCAATAGTCTTGATTGCATGAGCTAGATTTGTTAGAAGAATACAGAAAAATGCCTTGAAGATCACTTACAGGAATATTAGAATCGCCTTTGCCAAAGTTACAACAAAAGAGTTATGGTCTGAAAGTTTGACATTGCTGACTTGGTCTTGATGCAAAATCCAAAGAATCAAATTGACCGTGAGAAGCCCAGAAAGTTCAAGCTTAATTGGCTGGGTTTGTACATCATCATTGCAACATTCGATTCTAGAGCTTACCAATTAGCTACTCTAGATGGAGAACAATTGACATAACCTATCAATAGTTTTCATCTAAGCAAGTTCTACACATAGCATTAGAGAGCTTGGCTAAAAACTGCAAAAATACAAAAAAATCGTCACCCTAATGAAAACCTGGCAAACAGGCATCTAGGTGACACCAAAAAAATCAGGAAATATCAAAAATAGTAAAGATAAATAATCCGTCCAATAGTGAAAACCACTTCGGTGGTGCTTTGGATAAGTACCATGGTGAAACCTGGCAAACAAGTGTTATGTGTAGTTATGCTTTTCTTTTCCATCTACTATCACTAAATCTACCTTTGTCTGTAATAAATGTCTGATCTTCTGACACCCTCATGACATTTGTCATAAAGCCCTACTATTTCTTTCCATGGCTGACAATGGTTGACATCATGTCTCACATATCCTTCACCTTTCATTTCAAGCACGTCCAAGTTTCCATCTCATTCAACTTGACTAGTCCTAGACTTGACTGGGGGCAACACCCTTATCACCTGACTGTAGTGGGTCTTGCACATGGTCTCGAAAATCATAAAATATCCTAAAAAAATCCATAAAAATCATAAAATTTCCTAAAAAAACAAAAAAAAATATAGAACTTCAAGATCCAAAAAAATAAAAACATGTCAAAAATACAAAAAACATCCAAATAAGACTCAAAAATCCCAAAAACAGAGTCATAGTCCATCATTTCAGTTGTGTCAATCTTTATCATCGTCGAACTACATTGCCTCTATGACTGGACATAGGCAAGGCCATCTATCGACGCACCCTCGAGACATTAGGTTAGTCCTTTTAGGTTGTCCAAATAAAATCATGACCCCGTTTTTTGTCAAATAAGGCAAAGTCAAGTCTTGTCGAACTATGAGGTCTCTGCACCTTGCTACCTAGGAAAGGCCATCAATTGATGAGACTCTAAGGCCACAATAGGTCAATCCTCTAGGGATCGTCGTATGCACTATCACACATGTCTGATATCTTCAAAATAAATCAAATCATTTTTAATCAGTCTTGTCGGTCAAAGTCTAGTTGAACTACATGGTCTTTGAGTGTATGACGTAGGAAAAGCTATCATCGATGTGCCCCCGAGGCCCCCTAGGTTCAATCACTTAAGGTCTCTTGAGTCAATTTTCCTTTTCTCATAAATTTCCAAAATCATACAACTCTTACACAAAATCTGACATTCATTTAATCGACATTTCAAATAAATTGGAATGTCAACACCGACATGCAGTAAATTCGGTCATCTAGTCAACTTTGGTCAAACTATCATAACAAGTCAACCTATCAACTCTTGCTTATTCTTTAGATATATCTTTCTAAAGAACATCCCTTTTCCTTTATTTATGCTTTAGGATATGTCTTTCTTGAGCATTGACACTATCACTTGGCATTTTGGGGGATTCTCGACATTTGAGGATCGATCCTCTTGACATCAACATTATTTAGGATGTGTCCTTCCTGAATTTGGCATCACCCGACATATGAATTTGGCTTCGTCAAACTTGGCATCTTAACATCAATACACTTGACATTTGAACATACTTGGAAAATACTTTGGAAAATACTATCTTTAATCTTGTCACACTTGTCATTTTATTTTTCGTCATGCTACTAGTTCCTCGAGGATGTCCTACATAGGATTTAGAGGAGCAATGACGTATCATGATGATTGTCTTATATTTT
>VDFB02360380.1:237359-249126 GCA_007258455.2 Sequoia sempervirens
TATGAGGTCTCTGCACCTTGCTACCTAGGAAAGGCCATCAATTGATGAGACTCTAAGGCCACAATAGGTCAATCCTCTAGGGATCGTCGTATGCACTATCACACATGTCTGATATCTTCAAAATAAATCAAATCATTTTTAATCAGTCTTGTCGGTCAAAGTCTAGTTGAACTACATGGTCTTTGAGTGTATGACGTAGGAAAAGCTATCATCGATGTGCCCCCGAGGCCCCCTAGGTTCAATCACTTAAGGTCTCTTGAGTCAATTTTCCTTTTCTCATAAATTTCCAAAATCATACAACTCTTACACAAAATCTGACATTCATTTAATCGACATTTCAAATAAATTGGAATGTCAACACCGACATGCAGTAAATTCGGTCATCTAGTCAACTTTGGTCAAACTATCATAACAAGTCAACCTATCAACTCTTGCTTATTCTTTAGATATATCTTTCTAAAGAACATCCCTTTTCCTTTATTTATGCTTTAGGATATGTCTTTCTTGAGCATTGACACTATCACTTGGCATTTTGGGGGATTCTCGACATTTGAGGATCGATCCTCTTGACATCAACATTATTTAGGATGTGTCCTTCCTGAATTTGGCATCACCCGACATATGAATTTGGCTTCGTCAAACTTGGCATCTTAACATCAATACACTTGACATTTGAACATACTTGGAAAATACTTTGGAAAATACTATCTTTAATCTTGTCACACTTGTCATTTTATTTTTCGTCATGCTACTAGTTCCTCGAGGATGTCCTACATAGGATTTAGAGGAGCAATGACGTATCATGATGATTGTCTTATATTTTTAAACTGTCATGCTACTAGTTCCTTGAGGATGTCCTACATAGGATTTAGAGGAGCAATGACGTTTCATGGCTTGTCTTTCTTGTTTGTGGTCGGTTGTGACAAAAATACTGGGGAAACTGAGCTCCTTGTATGAGTCATAATCATCCTTGCCTACAACTGCTTGATCTACGTGGTGGTAAGACCTTGTACACCATTGATTTATGTCATATCATGGTGTTTTTTGGTCATTACAATAATCCACCCAATGATGATTAAAGCAACACCTATTAGTACTTTGGAAAAATATTGAAGGATTCTTTCTCCGCACTAACATCCATCTCCTTTTGTCTAGTAATCTCTCTTCTTCCATCCCCTGATGATATCTTGTGACATACAAAAAAATAACTACATACATGATCATATATAGAAATTGCATTAGTACATTACACATTTACGTAAATCCATCCACATAGTTGCATTTACATCACTAACATAAATACATCATTTGCATTAACGTAACATATAAGAACATTAAACATTTTTCATACATCATCCATATCATTAATGCATACAAATTTAGGATCATAACATAAAGCATCATATATCGCATAATCCATACATACATAATCATACATCAATGCATTCATAATCATAAGCATGGAATCTATTAGTGTCAAAAACATTATGTATATACATATAATATTACCATCATTATAAAGTAACCATCTTACATAAAGTTGCATCATCATTAGTACTAAGACATCTCATCATAAATGACCATCATAAATGCATACATCACATAGAATATAATGCATCATCATAGGAATCATAATATAGATAACATCACATGAACATAGTAAAATCATAATGCATCATAACACATCACACAGCATAGAGTCCGCACCAAAACTGCATCATATATATAATAATCTAAAAATCATGTCACAAGATACAGTCTTGAGGAATCTCAAAAGTAGAGCTTGCAAGCTCTATGGTAAGTATATAAAATGTCTCAACATAATGACAGTAACATGAAATATGTCCTAAACAGTACTCTCCTCATCCCCTCAAGGTGAGGGATGAGGTGACTGATGCTCTCTTTCGAGAGCTAATGATCTTTTCTCAGATATGACATGATGTCTCTGTGATGACTCAGGTACTATAGTGGATGATCGGCTATGATGAGATCAGTGCCCTAACAATGATGATGCATGGATAGGACTAGACCTGTGCCCTGATGAGTGCTTGTGGCTGTGGTGTGACCTATGTCTTGATGACTGTCTAGATGAAGTGGACGAGATCACACTACTCTGACTCCTACTATTGCTCCTCATACCACTGCCTATCCCACTCTAAGATTGAGTCAAGCTCGGCTCTTGTTGATTGGCTAGTATGAATCTCTCATATAGCATCATGTACTATGCTTGGCTAGCACTCACCCTCACCACCTCTCTTGCCACCTCTCCCATGGGCCTAGTACACAACTCTACAAACTCTGAACACCATCATTGTGCATCATGTTGGCTCACTACCTCCTGATCCCTCTCAACCCTAGTCACCTTCAACTATGACTCCAATACCCTAATCTAGGTGAGGGCCTCATTTAACCGACTCTATACATCTGACAGCTACTAGTCGACTGTAGCATCTCAAGGAAATGGTGGCCTCCCACTTGGAACCTCCTCAACCTCCACCATTTGCTCCCTCATCTGCCTCTCTACATCATCAATCTCCTCCTCTCCTCCTATATCCTCTTCTCCACCAACATCCAACTCCTCCTCCCCACCGACATCCAACAACTCCTCATCCCTCCCCACATCCTCCTCCCTAATCACCTGTGCCTCTACCTTTGAATGAGGTCCCTCTGGCTGCTCTCTCTCTAATTGATCTGCCTCTAGCCGAGTTCTCCCTTCAAATGAGGTCCCTCTGGCTACTCTCCCTCTTCCCCGACCTCCCTCTCCTCCTCCTCTCCCTCACCTACCTCTCGAATAAGTGATAGTGGCACTTGTGCGACTCACTACCGTACTCTCCTAGCTTACCTTTGATTTATCCCACCACCTCGTTCCTCTCCCCTATCTCCCCCATATCCTCCATCACCATCACCATCACCGTCACCTCTACCTCCATCACTTCCACCTCTCCCTCCATCAATCCCTCTCCCCCTACTGCCATCTCTAGCTCCTTTCCCTCCTTGACGCACCTATGGTAACACTGCTCGCCAGTCCATTGGCACCGGCTGATCTAGATTTGTCAAAAGAAGTGGCTTGTGATTTCACCACCATGCATCATAATCCAAGGTGGTCTCTACATCTATTGGTACCTCACTCCATCCCCACTGTTGTGCTATCAAACCATCAATCTTTTGCTTGGCCACTGTCACCGATATAGGCAGTCCCCACACTCTCTTGAGATGACCATGCATACTTCGTACTTCCCATGGGTACATCTCCCTACTCTCCAAACTATCGCAGTACCTACTGGGGTACGTACATCTCTATAATCAACTGAGACTGCATTGTCCACCCAATGAGATATTTGAACTATTGGTAAAAGGATAAATTCTCCTCCTCTCCTAGCCACTATCTGTAGTCCCTGTACAGCCTCCACACAAACCATGCCAAGGTATCTATAGCATGGGGCCAGTATCCTATATCTCCCACTCGCTTTTGTGTCACTGACCCTCCATAAAGATACACATATGGCATCCCCTCGGCAAACTTCCTCTATTCCAGCAATCAAAATAATGGAATATGCTCCCATGCCCATATCATTAGGAGTGTGGTCCCATAGATGATACTGGTAGACTCCCTATATGCAACATCATGTATTTGATGATATAACATCTCAATCAAGCATTACCCCACGGCCAACACTGTCTTGTCCTGCCTCATCCTGATCAGAACATCTTCCCATCCTATCAAGAAACCATGACCGCAGTGATCTGGTATTAGTACCCTGGCTATCAAGGTGCATAACATAGAATCCCATCACCCATAGTGTTCAGCCAAGAACCCCCAACTAATCTCATATCTGTGGATGCCCAGATGTGTTATATCCCCATGCTCATAGTAATCTATGATGGCCTGCAGTCCCTGTCGAGGATCGTATACCACCCGCTCTTCTCTGATCAGAATCTGTAGGATCCTGTAGGCGTCCTCCAGTGTCACTATGGCCTCTCTTGTTAGCAAATGAAATGAGCATGTGTCAAAGTTCCATCTCTCCACCAGTGTTGTCAAGAGACCCATCTTTTCTTGGACAATGGGCATATAGGTCACATGAAATAGCCCTAGGTGCATCAATCTCCTCTACTCACCCTGTCTCAACTGATCCATGAATGTGTATGTCGTTGGCTGAAACTCTCAAGTATATATGGGTGGTAATCACTTCTACACACAGAAATAATGGTTAGCACATCATTGAAAATCATCATTATTAGCTAACTAATCAAAAGTGCACACGTGAAATGAGCCTAAACTAAGTCAACTCTAGCCATAGTCAATTGCATCATTCTGCTCTTCACTTGCGTCATGAAAATCACATGCATCGTTTCATCCCTCAGATGTGTCACACCACAATGATTGTCTCGTTTGGTCTCGCAGATGTGCCACTTTTTTTTTATTGTGTTGTTCCCCCAATCAGTTGTACCACTTTTGTTCACATGCATCAAATCAACCCGCTTTTGCATCTCATTTTGGTGATTATATTGCATGACGTAGCACATATGTTGCAATCTGGCACTTGTGTTGCACAAGTACGCAATTGCGCCGCTTTAAAATTTAACATAGACTACCCCTGGCATTTGCATCATGACACATCAAATGCGTGCAACATGAATATGCTTGCATGCTTTACGCATGTATATGTGTTGAACTACCAAATGACACATTTGAAACCCTGCCTTTGAGGCCCTAAAAATCACATAAAATGATAAAATTATAAAGTGGGTATCGGGTACATACCGGTGGCTCCACACCCTCTGGACGTCAGTATGTTTGTACTCAGTATCTGCGATGATTGGCCTCTGGAATCATCATCTTCGCACAATTTCCTCTTGCTCTAAGCTTTGAATCTCCTAAAGGTAACAATGAAAATGAACTACCTTTTTACCCTCCTTAAGTCTATTTATAGGGTGAAAATTAGGGTTTCCTCTAGGGGTTATAACTGGATGCATTTTTTGGCATGTTTGACCTCCCTTTTGACTGCCTTAAATTCATCAAAATTTAAAACAAACTACGCCATTGTTTTTTTGGTCATCAAATTGACTTATCAAAACACTTTCTCAAAATTCGCAAATTTTCTCGAGCAGGCATAGCTACTCTATACCTTCACTGGGGCATATCTTGAACTAAATTTTCTTTGTCACAATGCGATAAACTTCATTATGCAAAGAGGGGAAAAATATAGACACATATAAAATTGACCTAGGCCTACAAACTTTATTTTTCTCCATATTTCTTCCCAACATAATTAACATAAGTTTAATTATGTCCTCTAGTCCAAATTCAACTATTAATTAAATAATTATTAATTATTTAATTAATTTATATCTTTTATTCCTAACTATTTAAATAAATAAATTACATTTATTTTATGTAAATACATTGAGGCGGGTGCATGAAGTTGGTCGCACTTTTGTGGCCAAATAGGAAAAAAATTTGGAAAGACATAACGCGTTGGCATTATAACGCAAGTGCGTTATGTGATTTTAAAAGGAAAAAAAAGTCAAATGTGTATCATTTGCTCTTTACTATTTCTCAACTCTGCCCGTGGCCAAAAATCCTCACTTTTGCGCTCGCATTCTAGGAGGAAGGATTTCTACAAATTTCATCAAGAACAGTTGGATTTTGTTTGCAAATATGGCACCACGATGACGAAGAGATGCGGGAGGTAAGTATTGTTTGCTATTTGGTTTGAATTTGTTAGTTTAAAATTGATTTTGTTTGTTTTAGGTTAGATTTGATTGTTTTTTTAAAAATTTGAAGGAAATCCTGCAAATCCTCAACAAGAAGAGGAGGTAAATCCTCAATAGAAAAATCCTCAACAAAATCAACCTCAACAACAAAATCAACCTCCCCCACCATTCTCTCAATTCCCTCCTGGCACTCAAGAAAATTTGAGTGAAATTGAGAACAATAGAAAAAAACTTGAGGATCTTATCAGTAGGTTGAGTGATCCAAATGCTTCAACCATAGAAAGAATGCTTCTAGCAAATTCATTGAAAGATATGTTAAAAAATGTAGATGCAATCACCCAACAAATATCTGGATGGCAAGATAGGAGGCAAACAACCAGGGCATATTATGCAGACAAATTATCATATAAACAAGTAAAAGATTTAAAAATTACTAAAGGTGATTTGTGCTCTCTATTCATTGACCCTAAAACAAATCAAAATCTTACCCTCAATGCAAAGAGGTTTCCTATTCATTGGTGCCACCACCAAGAGATTAAGAATTATTTTTATGAAAGATGGTATATGGTCTTTGATTACCCACCATGCAATAATTGTGAAGTCCCCAATATTTTCTTAGGAAACTATACGTGAGTTTTTATTGAACCAAATCCCAAATTATTTTATATGAGGGAGTTCGAGGGAGGTGGGGGTCAGCTCGGGATAGGTCGGTGCGCCGATTCACATAGCAGGGAGATGACCTCTTAGGCCTTCAGTAGGTGTGATGCATGTCATTCGAAGGAGAGTGCCGACATAGAGACATTGCAGGCGATCACAACTTTGACCCAGAGTGTCATCCATCACACTAGCCCTATTGTACAACACCATCGGGGAGTCTTCAGGTGGTGTGCCGAACCCATGTGTGTCAATATTGCAGGGTGACTTGTTCATATGACCCTCCGGCACTCGGAGGGTGCTATGGATCCATATGCTACTATATAGCCGATCCGTATGCATCTACGAGGATGGAAGGGCGACTAACATTTTGCATGATGCATATGGCATTGACACTCAGGTAAAATTCAGCATGTTCATTGAATTTAATTTATTAAATTTTGATTGTGAAATGCAAGATTAACTAATTTAGTTTTACTATTTTAATAAAATTGCAGGGTCACAATGTAGAGACTCGATACACCAGTCATCCACCTACTTATTTTTGCAGTACACCTATCGATGGGGTATGTAAAGTTAGTAAACAATTATAAATTTATTACATGTGTTAATAGCATTGTTTACGAATGGTATTTTAATATGTGATTTTGGATGTTGAATAGGGTACTGTTGGAGGTTTCAAGGAAACACCTCCGAGTGCCAGTAGATTTGATCAAATGTTCACGGAGGTAATATAGAATTTAAAGAGAACTTAAGTAATGAATTCTAATTTTAATAGATTTGTGTATTTTATATTCATATTGTTGGTTATGTTGCATTACACATCATTCAAACTCAAAGCATTACTTCAAATTTGATAACTAATAATCAAAAATATATATGTTTAATACTTGTACTCAAAATTTTGTTCATTAGATCTCATATGTTATAAGTCATCACATGGATCGCTATTGTAACTTTTTTGTGATTGAATAATTTGTTGTTTTATTTTCAGATGTTGGTGACAAAAACACTGCCAAACGTTATGAGGGAAATGGATTTTGGTGTTTCCTCCATTATACAATCCTCGATGGCTCTGATAGGAGAGGTATGAGGAAAATTACTAAATTTCAATTTACATTCATTATTATAGATGAACTAGTTCTAGTGAAAAATCAAACCATTATTGATTCGTAATTTAATTCCTATTTGGATGGTTTATATAGGGCTACGCCTGAGCATCGACGTGCAAATATTTCCATCGAGGAGAGTGATCGTGAGATGGTTGTAAGTGATTATTTTGTTAAATATATTAATTTTTATAATGTAATTTCTATATATTAATGTCTTTACTTCTTATTGTAACAGTTGAAACTTCACCAGGAGCTAAATCCTAGGAGGAGCAGCAGGAGCACTCCTTGAGCATAGCAGAAACGGGTGACAGAATTATCGCCATCGGATCGCCCAACAAAGGGAAAGAAAATTGTATTTGAACCAGAGCATGGAGAGAAATGAATTTTGAATGCACAGAGCCCTTTGTTGTATGCCTACATGGCAATTTTGTACATATTTTGTGTTGGATATATTTGACATTGATGCCTATATGGCATTCTCATAAAGCCTATATGGCTATTTTGTAACTATATTTAATACTTATATCGACATATATTGATGTATCGCGTACATGGCTATTTCTTAATACAAATCTTTTTTGTCGATGGTGTCCATATTTGCAAATTATAAATTCATGGTTCAATAGATATGAGTTACGTGTATTCAAGTGTATACTTTACAACTTACGCACATATACTTTTTGACTTACGTGTGAACATCAAAAAGTGTGAAAATTTATGTGTTTGGAAGTCAAATGTAAGCCAATTTTGCAATTCTCAATTCTTGCATACTCGATCTTATGGACTTATATTCCTTCCTAGCACATATTGTGAATATTTCTCATTTGGTGCAGAAGACAGATTCCTCATTTTTGAACCACTCATAGCAAAGAGATTCACAATAAGACTTTAGCATTGGAACACTACTCCATACTTCTCTTGTCTAGACCATAAAGGATTGAAAATTCTTAATTTGATGCAATGATAGTCGTGAGATGAGAATTTATATAACCATGCCTATTTTGAAACTTTGCATCTAATACTGCATCAACAAGAACTTAAGAAGTGATGCATAAGAGTGTTAGGTTTGATAGGCCTTCTCTTCCCTAAGGGAATACAGCCTGCATCTTCAATTTTGAACAAAATTTTAAGAAGCAAACATTTTACCTAAGAGCTTCAAACCTAGATGACATATTTGGCTAAGTCTATCTTGAAAATTATCAATGCACGTTCAAACTCTAAAGGAGATTCTCCCTGAAAAGAAAACTTTACCCTTTTTCCCAAGGAAAGAAATTGCAACAAGTTGCATGCGATTTATCTTATTTATTTCTCACAGTTCTTGGTCAAGCATTCATGGCTCAGGATAGTTCCATTCCAAGGCAAGGACACCCAAAAAATCACTGAGATTCTTCTATGATCTACAAGAAAAAGGTTTTGGCTCTTTCACAATGTAAATAATTATGTAACACTATTTTCTTGTTTGCCTTCCACACAAAAAAATGTTCACACTTTTCAGATTGATCAATGATCAATAATGGCTGATTGCAAACACTTGACATTTTTATGTTTGAAATTTAATTTATAATTTTGTATAATGGCATTCGAATAGATCACTAATATTTTAATATTTCACTATGAAAGTGGTGGTGTATTTTTGCTATGTTATTTGACAATTAATATGGTGGTGTATTTTGAACTTGATTACTGCTGCAAATATGTATATATTTCTGATTTTTTATATGTTTTTGTATTACCGAACCCAAAACGAACCCAACCCCAAAAAAAAAATTTCCCAAACCGGCGAACCGGGTTCTCAAACCTGATCCCAAACCCAAAACCAAACTAGTAACTTAGTAAAAAATAGATTTTTGTAGTTTATATTCATAACGTTGATTACATTGCATTGCACATCTTTCAAACTGAAAGCATTGCTTCACATTTCATAACTAATAACTAGATGCTGATAGATGACAAAATTTCAATTACAATATAGTTTTTACAAAGTCAACCTAAGCAGTTATGCAATTACTTCACATTGCATAACTAATAACTAGGAGCAAATTTACCAATTGCATTTGGTTTTCATGGCATTCTATGAGACCACATTTCTTTGAGGCATTTTTCAAATAGTTCACTACCTTGTCTATACTACCACATTTTTTTATGTCTACCAAAGCATTTTTCAAATAGTTCAAGTGTTGCCTTGTTGCTATGGTTGAAAGCCTAAAACAGTGCTTTCGAACAAGCTATGGATGCTTGGAAAAAAATCTATCAAAAAGCATAATAGTAAGCAATATGCATAGACAAAATGAGTGAAGCTGTTTGAAAAAATGCCTCAAAGAAATGTGGTCTCAATGGTGATGGAATGCCATGACAATCCACAACAATTTGCTTGTCATGGCATTCATCATGGCATTCCATCATGAGACCACATTTATTTGAGGCATTTTTTCAAGAGTTCACTGCCTTATCTATGCTAACACATTTTTCATACATGTCTGTCAAAGAATTTTATCAAATAGTTCATTGCCTTGCTGCTATGGCTAAAAGCCTAAAACAGGTGCTTTCGAACAAGCTATGGATGCTTAGAAAAATCTATCATACTTATAATAGTAAGCTTAATAGCATAGACAAAGGGAATATTTGTTTGAAAAAAATGCCTCAAAGAAATGGTCTCATGGTGGTGGAATGCCATATGTAAACAAGTGTTGTGGATTGTCATGGAATTCCATGAGACCCACATTCTTTAATTTCAAATAGTTAAGCTGCCTTCTCTATGCTAGTACATTTATCATACATGTTTACCAAAGCATTCTATCAAACAGTTCACTTCCTTGTTGCTATGGCTAAAATACTAAAATAGGTGCTTCCAAAAAAGCTATGGATGCTTGGAAAAAATCTATCAAAGCATACTAATAAGCAATAGCATAGAAAATGCAGCAAACTATTTGAAACAAAGCCTCAAAGAAATGTGGTCTCAATGGTGATGGAATGCCATGACAATCCATAGCAATTTGCTTGTCATCGCATTCATCATGCCATTCCATCACCATGAGACCTCATTTCTTTAGGCATTTTTTCAAAGAGTTCACTGCCTTGTCTATGCTAACACATTTTTCATACGTAACCATTTTATCAAAGCAGTTCATTGCCTTTAACGCTATGGCTAAAGCCTAAAACAAATTGCTTTCGAATGAGCTATGGATGCTTAGAAAAATCTATCATAGCATAATAGTAGCTTAATAGTAAGACAAGGAATGGTTGTTTGAAAAAATGCCTCAAAGAAATGTGGTCTCATGGTGGTGGAATGCCATGACAAGCAAATTGTTGTGGATTGTCATGGCATTCCATCACCATGAGACCACATTTCTTTGAGGCATTTTTTCAAACAGTTCGCTACCTTCTCTATGCTACTACATTTATCATGCATGTTTACCAAATCATTTTATAAAACAATTTGTTTCCTTGTTGCTATGGCTAAAATCCTAAAATAGGTGCTTCCAAAAAAGGTATGGATGCTTGTGGAAAAAATATATCAAAGCATACTAATAAGTAATAGCATAGAAAAGGCAGCAAACTGTTTGAAAAAAAGCCTCAAAGAAATGTGGTCTCAATGGTGATGGAATGCCATGACAATCCACAACAATTTTCTTGTCATGGAATTCGTCATGCCATTCCATCACCATAGTTCCTCGACTCGCGAGAACGACCCTCAAAGAGTTCAACTGCCTTGTCTATACTAACACATTTTCATACATGTCTATCAAAGCATTTAGCCAAACAATTCGTTGCCTTGCTACTATGGATAAAATCTAAAGCAGTGCTTCGAACAAGCTATGGATGCTTAGAAAAAATATATCATAGCATAATAGTAAGCAATAGCATAGACAAGGGAATGAACTGTTTGAAAAAAATGCCTCAAAGAAATGTGGTCTCATGGTGGTGGAATACCATGACAAGCAAATTGTTGTGGATTGTCATGGCATTCCATCAATGCCATGAGACCACATTTCTTTAAGGCATTTTTTAAAACAATTCGCTGCCTTCTCTATGCTACTATATTTATCATACATGTTTACCAAAGCATTTTATCAAACAGTTCGCTTCCTTGTTGCTATGGCTAAAAGCCTAAAATAGGTGCTTCCAAAAAAGGTATGGATGCTTGTGGAAAAAATCTATCAAACCATACTAATAAGCAATAGCATAGAAAAGGCAGCAAACTGTTTGAAAAAAAGCCTCAAAGAAATGTGGTCTCAATGGTGATGGAATGCCATGACAATCCACAACAATTTGCTTGTCATGGCATT
>VDFB02360381.1:0-81736 GCA_007258455.2 Sequoia sempervirens
AATCTAATCGAAGACTTTGATGCATTTAGGATCAGCTTGATCCCTAGAGAAGAAAATCAGGTGGCCGATTCACTGGCTGTTGCGGCAAGCACCTTGGAGCCTATGAGAGGCTCCAAATTTAAAAGGTTCTCAGTAGAACTAATGTCCACCCTAGCGGTTCCTGACAATATCAAGAACTTCTAGGTCTTTGATGATGATCAGCATATCCTTGCTTTCCTGGAAAGTTCAGATGTTTTTGAAGGACAAATTATAGATGAATCCAGAAGGGATCAGGGAGATTGGAATCCTGAGGAAGGTGATACAGAAGGAGTCCTTAATTTGAAAAGTAATAGCATTCCCAAGGGAATGGTGGCATTGGAGAGAATTTTTCACTCAGATCTGAAGGCTCAAGAAAAGATATCAGCTAAAGGCAAGGGAGGTGAATACGAAATGGTTAACCTAGCTGACTTAGGTCCTAAAAGGAATGTCTATATAGGGAAGACCTGCCCTGATGCAATTAGGAAAGACATCTTGAGGGCACTAAAAAGGGATATTGTTGTGATGGCCTGGGAGTATCAGGACCTCCAAACATTTAATTCTTTTGTCATGACCCACACCATACCCTTAAAGCCTGAGGTTAAACCTTTCTGACAAAAGCAACGCCCTATCAATGCCCTGATTGAGCCGTTGATCTACAAAGAAGTTCAAAAGTTGTTGTCCGCAAGGATAATCTTCCCTATGCCCCACTCAACATGGGTAGCCAATCTAGTTCCAGTTTGCAAGAAAAATGGGGAGATCAGGATGTGTGTTGACTTCAGGAATTTAAATAGAGCATCAGAAAAGGATAACTATCCACTTCCTCCTCTAGAAGAAGTCTTGTAGGCTGTCAATGGGGCACAGATGATGTCATTCCTAGACGGCTACTTTGGATACAATTAGGTGATGGTCAACTGCGGGGACAGAATGAAGACAACGTTCACAACCAAGTGGGGAACGTTTGCTTACAGGAGGATGCCATTCGGCCTGATAAATGCTGGGGCGACCTTTCAGCGTGCAATGGACATAGCGTTCAAGGACCTGATTAGAAAATGCATTATTGTTTATGTTGATGACTTAATAGTGTTCTCCAAGGATCGACTCAATCATGCCGTCGATTTGGCTAAGGTTCTCCAGAGATGTATTCAATATGGCATTTCCTTGAATCACAACAAGTGCATGTTTAGAGTCATAGAGGGAAAATTTTTAGGACATATAATCTTAGAAAGAGGAATCTCAATCGACTCAGGTGAAGTTGAATCTATTCTAAAGATCACCCGGCCAAGAAGCAAGAAAGAAATGAAGTCCTTCGGGAAAATTAACTTCGTGATGAAGTTCATCACAGGCTTTGCAGAGATTGTAAAGCCTCTGAACGAAATGGTGAAAAGGGATGCCAAGATAGAGTGGACAGAGGAGGCGAAGGTCGCATTCGTGCAAGTCAAGCAGTCCATTTCAGAAGCACCCGTGCTTACCAGTCCTAATTACCTCAAGCCGTTCTACATTTACTCTTTCACCTCTGAGCATTCATGTGCGGCTATATTAACCCAATGACAAGAAGAGGCTCAGGAAAGACCGATTGCATTCATGAGTTCTCCATTCAAGAATGCAGAAATCAAATATTCACCTTTGGAAAAGCAAGCCTTCACGCTGGTTCAGGCCGTCAAGAAATTTCGACATTACATCCTTCGAAGTCAAGTCGTCATTGTAGTTCCTGATGCGGCTGTGAAGTCCCTACTGATGTAGAGTGAGCTAGGATAAAGGAGAGGCAAGTGGATGGCTATCTTGCAAGAATTTGACTTGGAAATGTGTCCTATGAAATTAGTCAGGGGCATGGGTTTATCCCTGTCCATGGCGAATGCCGGTGATAATATTGTCTGTCAACAATACACAACCCAATCGATGTCTAGACGAGATGAATTCAACTCAAAGGAGAGCTCTGAGACTGAAGAGTTCTCATTATATGTTCAAAGGAAGTTTGCTATATAGGAGGAACTTCGAAGGAATATACCTGAGGTGCCTTGATCATCAAGAGGCCAAGCAAGTAATCTCTAAGTTTCATGGGAAACATGGTACAGGTCATGGTTCTGCAGATTCGTTGGCACACCAGATTCTCTGATCTGGTTATTATTGGCCCTGTGTATTCAAGGACGCACACCAGCATGTGAGGACATGTCACACTTACAAGGTTTATGCACCAAGGGAACACTATGCAGCCATGCCACTACAGCCCTTTTACGAGGTAACACCATTTTCCCAGTGGGCACTGCATTTCATTGGAGTGATTAACCCAAATTCCTCTGCAGGACATAAGTTTATCTTGACTGTTACTGATTATTGTACGAGGTGGACAGAGGCCATACCTTGCAAAAACAACACAATTGAGGTAGTGATCAGGTTCCTCACTGAATGTATCACTATGAGGTTTGGGGTACCCTTCGCTCTGGTATGTGATAATGGTTCCGCTTTTTCTTCTGCTGAGTTTATTTCTTGGGCCTATGATCACAAGATCGTCTTGAAGTATTCTTCAAACTATTATCCGCAAGGAAATGGAGTTGCAGAGTCTACCAATAAGAATCTCTTAGGGGTGGTTAAGAAACTGTAAGAGCATAACCCTAGAGACTGGCACACCCAGCTTAGATTCGCATTATGGGCCGATAGGACCAGGATTAAGGCTGCCTTAAACACCTCACCATTCAAGCTGGTATATGGCCAAGAGCCTGTCTTTCCCATCCATCTGCAAATACCCATTCTGGAGTTCATGCATAAATTTTACTCCAATGACAATAGGATAGAGGTAAGACTAGCTGCTATGTTAAAACTAGAAGAACAAAGAGATGCTGCTTTACAATAGTTCTTCAGACATCAGGCTGTTGTCAAACTCTAGTTTGACAAAACAGCCAAGATAAAAGCTTTTAGGATATCAGACCTAGTACTGTTATGGGATAAAGCCAATGAAAAGAAGGGCAACCATCAAAAGTTTGACAAACTATGGCTAGGTCCTTATCAAATTGCTGAAATCCTAGGGGAAAATGCTTTTAGACTGAGTAGCTTAACTGGGGAGCTGGTTCCTTTGCCTGTTAATGGGCAGTTCCTCAAGCACTATTTTGAATCATGAGGCTTATTAAATTTCTGTTCTGTATATAAGTTTTCATTGTTCTTTATGTAAGTAATTTATTTTGTCTCCTATTTGTAGATAGTCTGCGATTGTGTATATAGCTTTTGTACTTCAGTTTGTAAGCAACTTTTTCCTTTATATAGGTAGCTTGCTGCTCCTTGTGTAAGTAATTCGCTCTTTGTCTCTTTGCAGTTTACTGTTCTTTGTTTGAGTTTAGCTTGTTGTTTGTATATTTGTTTCTATCTCCTTTTGTTTTATTTGTTTTATTTGTTGTTTTCTGTTTGTTCTGCTCTTTGGGGGGTTGATCCATTCTTTCATCTGAAGCTGTGGGTTGTTATCTGAAGCTGTGGGTTGTTATCTGAAGCATACTATGGTCATTAGGAGAGAAGTGGTTTAGATATTTTTAGGTTATCTTATTCGATGATTCTGTCCTAAATTTTTTGTTTCATGTTTGTTTTAAATAAAGGTTGTTGAAAGTTTTTCAAGAACAAGGTGCCAAGTAAGTAGCATTCATCAGTTCCCCTGAATTTTTCACAAATCCTTAAAATCATCTCCTCTCCTAGTAGTGTATTTATCCTAGGATGACAGTATTGTAAAATTTGAGTGAAAAATCTGACTTCCAAGTGCTGATTATGAGGTCCATTGTAGTTTTCAACCTATATCAGATATTAAACATCTGACATATTGAAAAAAAAGAGAGGCAGAATTAAATGAAATATCTGAAACTCCAAAAGAAAAGAAAAGAATTATCAAAAGAAGAAGAATCAATATGAATAGGTGATTCCAGTATCTCTACCGGGGCTATGGATTCCTGACTGGCAGTAGAGCAATGCTATGAGAGAACTAGAGGTATCTCCGTTGGGGCTATGGACGCCTGACTGGTAGCGGAGCAATGCCCAGGATATCATTGCACAAAGGAAATCAACTTATGTAGCCAAAATTTTACACATTGTTATTCAAAAGATGGAGACCTTTATGAAAGGAATGATCCACTATCAAGCACACACATAGATTCAGGGGTAGCCATTGTTTGACTTACATTTGAGATTTTAGCTCTACCTTGCTTGTTCTAACTAACATAACTGGAGTTGTGATGTTCATGAACTAGGAGTTCTGGGTAGCTGAATCCTTTGGATTCATGAAAATGGTTAAACCATTTTCCCAGGCAAGTCGTCATTTGTTATGCCTTGCATAACCACCCCACTTTGGTCTAGATCAAAATGGGTCCCCCTTTTCTTTTGGTTTCTTTGCTCTGGTTACTTGCTTTCCTCTTTGGAATTCTTGTGTTTTTTCCTTCTGATTTTGACTTTTGATCTATCTGATTTAATCTTGGTTCTGTCTCAAACTAAATTGGTTTTCCTTCTTGTTAAGGATTCACTAAAATAATTGTAAGCAATGGTGATTTTATTATAATATGTCTTATTTGCTGTTGAGAACTAATGCAGACCTTTCTTTTACAGGTTTAAATCCTCCACCTGGGAATATTTTCTAGGCGAGCTCAATTGAATGCCATTCCTTAATGTAGTTGGTCTTAAAAATCAGTTAAGGTAAAAGTCGGCAGGACCTCAGAGATGTCATAGCGATCAAAATTCATGTGCAGTTCATATCGGCAACATGGAGTTTGCTATCGGCAAGAAAATATTTCACTTCGGTGGGAGTCACCTTCTTCGCCAAGAGGTCTTGGCGAAAGTTTTAAGTCTCACCGACAGTTAGCAAAGCAAAGCCTTCGGTAGGAGTTTTTCTTCGGGAAGAAGTCTCGGTGACTTCTTTATGTCTCATTGACCACTGCCAAAGGGATTCATGTATCGACATAGGGCTTTCTCCTCGTCAAGAGGTCTCGATGAGTACATTTGGTCACGCCAATAGGGCGCAAGGAGGGAGGTCTATCAGTAAGACCATAAAATGTCCCGGTGATAGTAGGATTCAGCAAAAGAAACTTCAGTCAGCATAAAGTCTCGCTGACTGAAGGAAGTCTTGCTGATAAGGAGGAGCTCGCGGAGAAGAAGGGCACGTGCCAAGAGGTCTCAGCAAAATGTAGGAGTCTCGGCGATGTGCTGGGAATGAAAGAAATGCATGTGGTATAACTGAAGAGGAGTCTCCTCGACATAAAAGGTCGCCAAAGAATGATGAATTCAACATAGTGTCTAGCCGAAAGGCGAAGGTCACACTAAAGCAAAGGAGCCCGAAGAGAACAAAGAGGGCTCGAGAAGACTCAGAACAAATGCAGCTAGTTCAGTAGGATGTCCTGCCGATCCGAGAGAGTCTCAACAACACGGAGGATGAGCTCACCAAAGGATATGAGACTCGGTGTAATGTCTCACCGACTCATGAAGGTCCCACCAAAAGGAAGAAAATGGGCTTAGCTAGAATGAAAAAGGAGTTCGCTAAGGGTCTTGTCAATAGCGATGGATTTCCTAGTAAAGGAGGATGTCAGGAAGACTCCAAGAGAAAACACTTCACCATGTGGTCTCAGCGAAAGGATGGAGTCTTGCCGATGGTCTTTTGGGGCTCGATGTGACTTCTATAGCCCACCGAGATGTCTCACCGACTGTCTCGTGTCTTGCTGATGGCTACCCGATGGTAAAATCTCATCGGGGAGACACCGGAGGTGTCTTACCGACATACGATGCTAGGCCGACTGCTTTTTACCACCGAAGAATCCTAAGTGGCCGATGATTGACCAATCAGGTGGGTCCCTTTTTGAGAGCAAGTGGCGATGGATTGAATGTTCAGAAGAGCAAGGAAGCCCGAGGGATTTTCTGGGAGGATGGTCAATATACAAAGAAGTCTAGGATGTTAGGGAAGCCAAAAGAAAGATGAAAGACCAGTGACTCATAGGGACAACTGTGGCCACTACTGGTGAGGAGATGGATCGATATTAATGATGATCTTTTGAGCATTCAAGGCAGATTGCAGGGGGAGTTCAAAGATGAACACCGAGATAGAAGAGTAAATGCAGCAGTTGCTAGAAGATCAAAAGGACTTTTCCTAAGGATAGAAATTCTTCATGAGCATGGACAGTAGGGCTTTCACATTAAATACACATTGACTCTCTTCAAAGGATCTGAGAGCTGACTCTCCTGCACTTTGTAGATATTTTGTAAACCCTAGTGTAGGGGGACAACACATCCTTTCTTGTACGTTCTGTATATAAGGCATTCTTGCCTCTTTGTAAAGGTTGGAACTTCTAGGGTTAAAAATTTTAGAGTTAGAACTTTTATTGTGAGAATTTTTAAGATTAGAACTTCTAGTTTTAGAGGACTTTTAGACTTAGAACTGTTAGGAGTTAGTTAGTTAATAGGAGGAGATAGAGTTGCATCTTGATTCTCAGTAATGAGAGCTTCTCTTGTCTTCTTGTTTAATAGTTAGATTTCAGTATAGACTGTAATGTATTTTTTGAATTCTCTTAGCATAATTGGAAACAATCTGGAGACTCAGATTCTCTATACACTGGTGATTGTGCCAGCTTTGTAAATATTGTTTATCTGTTTCAATAACAGTAGAAGCAATCAGAGTTTAATCTACTTCATGTTGTATTCCTGAATGATATTTGTCTTAATTTGATCATTTGATTTGTGAAGCCTCCAAGGAATGAAAGGTTATTTCTGTTTTATTTAATGGTAGCTAAAAGTCTGTTATTTGAATTAGCACTGTGAATGAAAGAAGCTATGTGTCATTCACAAGCTTATCTTGTTCTACAGTTTTAGTTTATAATTCCTTGAAGATTAACAAGTCTGGTTAAGATTGGATGAACTGTTGTTGTTTTCTGTTTCAAAACCCTGATCTATCTTTTGTTGTTTCTTTAAAACCCCTGTTAAAGTAGGTTTTATTTTCATGTTTGATCTAAGAATAGTCTAGAAGCTCAAAACTAGTAGGCCCCTTGAATATTACTGTTGCATTGGCCACTGAGCAACATCAGCACAGTTGAGACCCAACTACAAAGACCTTGGGAGCTAAGGCATCCATGTGTTGCCTTTCTCTTTCAGGAGAAGTAGAATAGCAATATTCTGCTTGCATTGTTGTGGTTCCAAAATCACCATCAACACCAAGTAAGACACCGATTGCAGACCACCACCCACACGAAAAAATTACACTTGGGCCATGAGAACTTATACCAAACTTGTTTCCACCAAGGAACTTGAATGTCCCCAAAAGTCTGCCGCACCAACTTAGCATAACTTACAAAAATAGAGAACTTTCCAAACAAATCACTACTTTCGCAATCTAGAACATCATTCCTAGCCAAGGTAGTGCACTCCTGAGCCTCCAAAATATGAACCACCTCCTACCTATCTTCGTCAGATCCTCCTAGAGGCTAGTCAGAAGGATGTTTCCAGCGAAAATGAACTACCATCCCATAATTATGGGAAATATTATAATGGTCAATAGTGTCCAACCGACAACAATAAAGATATCACAAAGACCCTGAAGGTGGGGATGAGTAGAAAGGATAGAAGGATGACCATCCCAAGAATCTAGCCAAAAAAGAGCTTGAGATCCCGTATGACAGATCCAAAAGAGACAATCCTTTACCAATTGAGCCCCAAGTTTCAATGTAGTCTAGATCATAGAACCTCTTCCCTCCAAAGGAAAGCAAGGAACATCACATAAATTAACACCTGGAAGATGCTTGAGGGTGAGAATACGGGCCCAAATGTGGTTATGACTAGTACACCAACGCTAATATAACTTAGTAGCAAGAACTTGCCCATTTAAAATAGCAGAATGTAAGCCAAGGCTGCTTTCATTCTTAGGTCTACATACAGTTTCCCACTTAACAAGGCTCCATTTAGTAGTCGATAAATTCCCACTCCAAAGAAATTGATGAGAGAGGGCATCAAATTCTTGAAGAAAATACATGGGAGCAGCCTGAACAAAACACCTGTATATAGGAAGGGCTTGAATAATCGACTTTAAAAGAGTCAAACAAGTAGTAGTAGATAACCAACAATGAGTCCAATGAGTAACCTTCTGATGTAGCTTGTCAAGAAAAATCTACCAAGAGGACCTGGGATGTCTACCCATAGTAAGAGGAATTCCTAAATAAACAAAGGGAAGAGACCCAATCTGGAACTGAAGGATGTCAGCAATACGCCTCAGAATGGCTTGAGGGGTATTGAAGAAGAAAATGGAGGATTTATGCTCATTGAATTTATGTCCTGAAGTTGCAAGGTAAACATCCAAGGTGTGCCTAAAAGATTCATCTTCCCGAAGATGAGTCAATCCCATAAGAGCCGTGTCATCCACAAACTAGAGATGTGAGAGTTGTGGCAAGACATTGCCCCATTTCCACCTATTAATCAAGCCATGAGTAGCATGAAATTTAGAAGATGGCCCAACCCCTCAGCCAAAATAATAAATAGGTAAGGGGAAAGAGGATCCCCTTGGAGAAGGCCTCTATAAGCACCAAAAGGCTCAGAAGGTTCTCCATTCACAATAACAAAAAAAGAAGCAAAGGTAACACAACTCATAGTCCAACTCACCCATTCTACACTAAAACCAAAGGCTACGAGAATTCTCTGAAGAAAACTCCATTTGACTCTATCATAGGCCTTGGCCATGTCCAATTTAATGAACACAGATCTCTCCTTTAAAGTGGTCATAGAGTGAATAAACTCAGAAGCAATTACCACCCCATCCAAAATCTATTTACCAGCCACAAAACTCCCTTGTTCCTCAAAGATCACCATAGGAAGACAAGTTTTGAGCCTCTCTATAATCAATTTAGTGATAATCTTATACACCACATTACAAAGAGCAATAGGCCAAAAAAATTCAAGTTTGTCTGCACCTCCCTTTTTAGGAATGAGAGTCAAGAAGGTAGAATTCAAGGCTCAAAGAATCTGCTTATTACATAAAAATTCTCTAACAACTCCAAAAGATCTAGATTAATAATATCTCAAAAATCTTGAAAATATTCAACAGGGAAGCCATCTGGGCCTGGAGCCTTACCTTTGTTCATCCCAAAAACAACCTCTTCTAACTTAGGCAACATAACAAGGCGAATGAGAGAATCATTCATTGCATTGGTGACAAGAGAGGGAATGCAGGAAAGGATCAAATTCTCCTCAACAATAGTAGGAGGGGAATCTTCAACAAAAAGAAGAGAATAAAACTGATGAGCCTCGCAAGTCATAGCTGACAGAGAGAGAGTTGAAGCCCATCAGAGGTAACAAGAGAGGAGATATACCCCTTATTATGATGAGCCTAAACAAAATGATGAAAGAAAGATATATTCCTATCCCCTTCTTGCAGCTAGTCAATCTAAGCCTTCTGTTTCCAATAAATCTCCTCCTGAAGTTCCCATTCATCCACATCTTGCATGGCTTGGGATTCAGCTTTTCCAAGAGCATACGAGAATCCTAAATCCTAAATTTGGTGAGTAATCACTGCAAGATAGTCAAGAGCATTCCTCTTCTTGGACTGAAGGTTACCGAAACATGACATATTCCATCTCTTAAGGTGATATTTGACATATTGAAGTTTCTTCAAAAAGACAAACATTGTTGTGCCATAAGCAGGGCCACCCTCTCTCCACCACTTAGCCACTAAATCATGCAATGAAGAATCCTGAAGCCACATAAACAAAAATTTAAAAGGAGGATTCTTAGGACCAACAAAAGAAGAAGTAGAGAATTTAATCAGCTAGTGATCAGAACCTCACCAGTCAAGAATTTCAAAACTAGTAACCAAGCCACCGCCAACCCAAAAATAGGAGACAAAAAACCTATCAAGTTGTTTAGAGATCTCCTCCTGTCCACTTTGTCTATTGTTCCAAGTGAAGATCCCATTAGAAGGCTTGTCATCCACCAAAGCAAGAGAATCCACTTGAGCTCGAAAAAGATTAGAGGTTGGGCTTAACCTAGGAAGCCCCCGTCTTTTCTCATCCAAACTCAACACGAAATTAAAATCTCCACCTAAAATCCAAGGAAGATAAGGGGCAAGTGACTGAAAATGTCTTATGTGATCCCAAAGCTAGATTTTACCATGGATGCCAATAGGAGCATAAACATTAGTAATTAGAATAGTCTCTCTAGAATCCAAAGAGGTAGCAACCATAGAAATAGCGAAATGACTAGAAAGCCACCAAAGGGGAACAATCTTGCGTGGATCCAAAAAAAATGTCAAACCTCTAGAATTACCTTGAGAGCCAATGCACTGACACTAACTAAAATACCAAATATGAGAAGCATAGCAAAGCATGTCATCAACAAAAACCTTAGTCTCCTGAACACAAAATATTTCCAGAGAATGGGCAACAACCAAATCATGAATAGCCTTTTGTCGAGGGATTCTATTCAACCCCCTAACATTCCAAGAGAGAACAATCATTGAGAAGATTGGGAGAAGTGAACATCAATGGGCTTGATAGCTCCATATTACACTAACAAATCCCCAGTAGATTTAATCTTCTCTTGATCCTTCTTATGGCCGCCTTTAGAAGAATTGTCATAAGAGACTATCTTATGAGGGCGTTGTTGCAAACCCAACCCCAATGATGAGCCTTGCCTCTTTCCAACCAACAGTGCCTCCTTAGCCAAATCCGCTAGAACAATGTCGTCCTGTAAGTCATTGGGAGCACAAGGCACCCCCGAGACAAGAATAGCAGAAGAACCATCTGGTTGTGGACTAACATGTTGACTCTGAACAAGGAGCTTTTGTGCTTGTACAATGTCCATACCAATTGTAATCTCCCCAGAAGAAACATCAACTTGAATCCCTTCCTCCAAGGCCATAGTGTCCAATACTTCAAAACAATTAAAGTTTTCATTTGGATGCCTATCCTTAAAGGATCTCTTTTGGACTCTCTCCTTAGCACGAGGTTTAACATACATGAAACCATCCTTATCTAGGCAATTTTCCTATATAGGGGCCTTACCCTTATCTCCTTTATCTACCTTGGGAATTGAAGGAGGAGGAGAGCCACCAACAGAGGTACCAACATTCTTACTAACTTGAGGGTAGTGATGTTGGAGATAACCATACTCATGACATACCTGACAACGGAAAGGGAGAGACTCATAATCAAGTTGTTGGATCCATGAAGCAGAGCCCAAACAAATTTCCAAAGAATCCAGTAATGGATTATTTAAGTCAATCTCTACATAGATACGGGAAAAGTAAATTACCTTTTTATCAAGGGTTTCTTGAGCAATCGCAACAGGCTTACCAAGTAAAACAACAATTTGTTTCAAAATATCTTCATGCCAAAACTCAAGAGGGATCCTTGGAAAAAAAACCCACAAAGGAACCTTTGAAGGCATCTCTTCCACTGAATTAAACCCCACATGCTAGGGTTTGACAAAAAATCCCACATCGTTATAAAAATATGGGCCTCCCTCAAAAACCCGATTCTTGTCCACCATATTTGTAAAGACAACCAAGAAATAGTTGTTCATGGCTAACATGATCTCCAAATCACCTTCGACCTGCCATGTGGGGTGAATCCATGCCTCTAGCACTGAAAAATAAATGTGGATTTTGAGAAATTTACAGATCAATGCATGCCGACTCCAATAATCAACATCCTCCATAACTGATTCAGGAGGAATTACCAAGACCAGATGATCATGGCTGTGTGGAAGACAACAATTCACCTTTTTTAATTTAGAGCTCTCTCCTGTATAAAATGAATCTAACTGTTGTGCATGCATTCCAGAAGAAGACCCAAGAAGTGGCTTGGATCCCGCAACCACCAAGCAATTAGAAACCCAAGGCTCCCCCATTAAGAAGAAAAACCGTAGCAAAAACCCCCAACACCAAAAATAGACCCCAAAACTTAACACCACCCCTCCAATGCAGACCCCCAACAACAAACCTTGTACATAGCATAACTAAGAAACGACGAACACAGGAGACGACTAACTCAAGAGACAGAAAAACGTAGAAAGAGGCTAGGGCACAACGGCCCTCGCCCAACACAACACTCGACGTAGCACTCATTCCCACCCCAAAAGTCACAATCGATTTTATTCATTAATTTTTATTATATAATTGTAAAATTTGAATATATTAACTTGCATATTAATTTTTATAAATTATAAGTGTATATTTTAATACTTTTTTATATTTTTATTATATATATTATTTGTATATTTAAGTGAATCATTCCTAAATCATTTTTCATATCACAAACTTAGTTCATCTTAAGTCATGAATAAAGTGAACATATATAGCTTCGATTAAAAGGAAAAGATCTCTATCTATATTGAATTATCATGGGTAACTATCTACCTATACATCACAAATGCTTCAAAAAATTCATTTAAAGTAGATACTTTGTAAACGATATATTGTGAAGAGGAGAATGAAAAGAATAATCTAAAAAGGTACTTGGAAGAGTTTGGATTCAAATTTGAATACCTCAATTTTCATATGAGAGTAATTGTAGGTGAAATTTTTTTCTTCTAATAATTGTGAATAGATTATGTTGCATTATAGAGTAGCAACTAAAGGAGAATGATGGTTCTAGATGTAAGATATTTATCAATTTAACTCTCGATATAACTATAAATGTTTTAAGCCTTATATTTTTGTTTTATCAATATTGATTCACTTTACTTAGTGTTAGTGCTTGGGATTTATGTATAGTAATTACCCATACCATGGATAGTTGTATTGTGTATGGTTACTTGGTGTTATAGCATTATAGTTACACCTTTGGGTTATTTTAGTTCCATTGTAGACCATTAAAGTTATCAATTGATACTGCAATATATAAAGGTAAATTTGGTGGTTTAGAGCCAAATTTGTAAACAATATCTATAACCTCAGCTAAGAGATCCATTTACAAGGCATTCTTGAGTCCAAAAGATTCTATTAAAATGATTTATTGGCCTTTGCATATTAGGAGTTCTTATGTAGGTTTTTCTTTAGTATCAATGTTGATTTTGATTTTGTTTAGTACCAAATTCTCTCATTTCAAATTCTGAGGAAGTCACTTGTGCAAGAATATTTAGTTTGAAAAGATCAATTGTGTGAAGAATTGACTAAATGTCAAATCTACCAGTTCAATGGTTCAATGCATCAATTTTTGTGTCTGCACCACTCTGTAAAGGAATATTTTTCTTTGTAATTGTAACTTAATTTTTGTGGTTGTTAGATGCATCTAAATCCAATATTTCATCTGGTTTGGCCAAGTATTCTGAGAGATATGAATGACAAAGTTCTCCCTAGCATATTACAGTCATTTCCTATAGAATGTGTTTGTGTGAGAGATTTCACGCTTCTTCGTAGATGAGTCTTTGATGTTGCGGTGTTGAAGATAAGCTTCCAAATATTAGCTGAGCTTGAATTCTAGATGGTATCATGTTTTGAGGTCCATGTACATTGTGAACTGGATGAATAGTTGAAGGATTTTTGTTTAGGTCCGATGGTGTGCCAACCTAACATGTTTGATGAGTATGTGAAGAATCAATATGTGTTAAGCCTTTATGTGGGATCTATTTTAGGTCTATATCGACCTATCTTAAGAAGTTATGAATTTTCTCAATGCGCATGTTGCCAACTAGCATCATCAATGACAATCTCCTCAATCTTCCAACATTCAGTATTTTATTATTCAAGAAAATTTTGTAGATACAACAATCATCAAAATTGTATAGAAAGAATGAATTTGGATAGGATAATAAAACTTAGTTGTAGAGTCCTTTTTGAAGAAAACTTTCCTAGAAAGGAAAGTGTGACTCATGCAATTACACGTCAAATTGTTGTCAACCTTACTATAAATAGTAAGTCCCCAAAAAATTCTGACGTCACTTCAAATGCCTTCAACATGCAAGGGGCCTACAACGAGCCCCCCTACAACCCCCCTGACAGGCCTTTGGTTGCACAAGGTGCAACTTGAGTAGACTAGTGGGGTACTCAATATCAACTATTTGTCATTGCTGGAATAACAATAAAATTGGCTTCACATTCAAACAAAGAGTAGTAGGACATATGATAGAAAGAAAACCATGTAAGCAAAGCACAAAGACCCAATAGAACCAAGATCCTTGTTGAACACAAAATTTTCATCAATATTTTTCATCTCCAATTTTTAAGATATAATAATATTAAAAAATTTAGATGGTTAAAATATTTAATGCCCTTTTAATGTGTTCAATTGATTTAAAGGAAGTAGTGAAATGATATTGTGAAGATATAATATAAGGAAGACAAAAGAGTATTAGAAGAAATATTGGAAAGATATAATATAAAAAAACAAGTCTGGAATTATTGAAATGGGTCCAAAACTAAATGAAAATTGACATGATTATGGTAATTTAAAAATTAATTTATGATTATATAAATGGAAGGGATGCAATAGGTTTATGTTTTTTTGAGTTGAGTATAATTATTATAGTATTGTAGAGGAGACAAGTGCAATTAATTTATATAAGGAAATCAAGAGTATGGGGATTATTAAGGGGATATCATTTTAGGAGCATTTTGATTTGGAGTACTAAAAAGAATCCATTGTATTTGTATTATACACACACACACACACACACATGCATGTTTGACAACATTGTCTTCAAATATTTGTCCAAAACTATAAAATTGGTCCAACCAGAAGGTTTGACTATAGAGAACTTGACCATCACAATTTAACAACTTATCTTAAAATATTTTCAAATATTATATATCCTAGCACAAATTTAGATATTAGATATTGCTGTCAAACAAGTTATAGAAGTCCATAATTAGCAAACTTGATCCCATGAATCATAGAAACATCACATGTGTTAGGCCATTCTCAAAGCATTTAGAGTAAACGTAGATTTAACCCATATAATATGACAGTTATTCAAAATCAAAATAATGCTTAGATTTTTAAATTAATTTCTATTTCTAAATTAACAAAATTGTACATGATATTCTAATTCTCAAAATTAAATTCTCTAAATATCTTGCCATTTAATTTTTTATTATTTAATATCATTATTTAATCAACTTTCAAGTTAATCCATATAAGATGCTTATTCCTTTTAAGTAACTAAAGTCAAATAATGAACATTCAAATAAAATTGAATAATAGGCAACTTAAAGTGTACGGAATGTTGATTTGTATTTTAATAATAATAATATACATTTCTTTGAAGCTCACCTTGTAATTAAAGCAAAGTATAGACATCGCTACAAATAAGTTATAATAAAAAAAAGCGTCTCAAGTGAACTCGGCAGGGTCTGTTGAATTGGAAATAGATCCACATAAAATTTACTGCAGCTAATGTCATTTAGCTTACCTGCAATTACATTAAAATTATATTAAGTGATGTATAGAAGAAAAAGATTTAAGCATGAATTGATATTATTGTATGAAATAAATTGATTTTTAGTTAGAAGAAAAATTGCATATCTGATAATTGGGCATTTTATACTTACTGTAAAGAAATTGAATATTTGATTGTATCAAGTTGTCTTTATATCACAAATGGAAACAATGTCATCCTCCAAGTCAGCAGCGGCTGGTTTTAATTGGCATTTGGCACTATCAATTAGCTTTGCTACATTTGTAGCAATTTGTTCCAATAGCTCTCCTTGATCTCTGTAATATATATAGTAAATCTTCTCATGATTAAAAATATAAAATAATAATAAATTTTCTTTATAAAAAAGATTTTTTTTTCTATCAAATTTGTTAAAATGATATTTATATTTGTTTATTTATTTTCCTTTTTATTACATATATAAGAAATTTCAATCTTTCTTAATATAAATATTGTCAGTTTATTTCAAAACAAATAAAATTAAATAGAATATACTAAATACTTTTATATCACTAAATATTTAATTAATTAAAATATTAAATCTTAATTAATACTCTATTATTTTGATAAACAAAATATTAACTAAAAACTCTAATTTTGATTAAACAATTATTTAATATCATAAAAATAATAAAATAAATAATATTTAAAATCATACAACTAAATTAAAAGCTACTAAATTACTTTCTCCACATTTAAAAAAAAAAAAAAAACCATTGTAAATAATATTTTAACGGTACAAAATCTTATATAATAATCTAAGGTATAATTTTTTTATATAAAAAATGTTTTCTCCATAAACTAGAAATTGATGGTCCAAGAATAGATTTACTACGAATCTGAAAAACAAACAAAACACACCTAAATTTAAAAAATAAAAAATAAAATTATTTTACCCTGTAAAAATATAACCCTTTATATATGAAACCTCATAAAGCGCCATCTTCCATTCCTCGAGTATTTGGGGCTCAAAATTTTTGTTATGCTTATGTCTTTGGAAGGCTCGAGCATACACACTCCCTTCATCTCTCATTCGAAGCTCTGAAGGCTGAACCCCACAAAATACTGGTATGATGGGAGCCCCTGTTTGGAGGATCAGCTTCAGCTCTTTCAAGCACCAAATGGATTCTGCATAATTAACAGAAAAAATAACAAGATGCACAGATGCTGAGTGAATAGCCTCCTCTATAGCTTGAGGTATGCTTTCCCCACCTTGAATTGAATTCTTATCAAGAAAGACTTTGAATCCCTTGTTCTTAAGATTATGAAATATGAGGCTGGCTACACTCTCCTTCACATCTGCCCCACGATGGTTCACAAATACGTCATATCTTGGAGGCAATAAAGAATGCACATAATCGTTACGGCAGGGAGGGGGAAGCAGAAGACAGTTGGGAGTGTTGTAAGCATGCACAGAGGCAGAGGAGACAGAGAGAGGCAGAGGGCATTGGAGAGAATAGATGGAGATGGAGCAGAGGGTAAGGCAGAGAGTGGGGCAATGCACATTTGAGATGAGTGTAGCAATGCACAGAGGATTGATTATTACTTCCATTGCAGCAAAGAGAGAAAGAGGCAGAGCACATTTGGGGAAGTGTGGAAATGTATTCTAATTATATAGAAAAACGTCTCTTTGAGAGCGACATTGGGAAAGGCCTAGATTTGGACAGCTATTAGACAAGTATGGATAGTGAAGGCCGGGCATCAGAAGCTGCTACTCTACTTCATAATTCGCGGGGATGAATGGAAAGAATCAGAAAATTTGTGAGAGATTTGGAAATCTAGATACTAATCGTCGAGAATCCTCTTGAATAGCGATCGTGCGAAAAAACAAGTGTAGGGATGTTTTCATGGTTTAATTTTCAAATGTCAAGGAAACCGACACATGAAGAGGGTAGGTTTAGATGTATGGGGTGTGTAAATAGATGAAAATGACGTGGAAACGAATTCAATTTTGCATAAATTGATGTCATTTGTCATATTATTTCAATTATAGATAAAACAATAACATAGTATGCAAATTTTATCATGATAATAATATTATTTTAGCCGCCACTTGGTTGGGACTTGGGGTTTGCATTCCTCGAGGTCATAGGTTTGACTCCACTTCGTAGTGGGCAAAGACAAGGGTCAGTTATATTGTGTGTCAGTTCCTGCTTTGCTGACCAGGGTATAGGAATGGACTTTGCCCCTAACCTCCTTAAGATTAAATAAATTTTAAGGATAATGGGGACACCCTTGTAGTATAAAAAAATAAAATATTATTTGTAAACCTTTCGTTTATTATATATATATATATTCAATACTTCCTTTGTATCTTTCCAATATTTATTATAATACTTCTTTAATCTTCCTTATTCTATATCCTTCTCATATTATTTATAATGCTTCCTATGTCTTCTTACACTATAATCTTTGTTTTTTTTTAATATTTATCTTTTAATATTAATTTGAATACTTTTCTTTTGTGTTCTTTGCATTATTTTTTCAATCACATCAACTAATTTTGTTGTGCAATGAATCTTAGTATATACATTCATTTTATATTATATATTTTACTATTAAAAAATATTGTTAATTTGGGAGATTTCAATTAAAAAATTAAAATAAAACATTATATGAATTGAGATAGATCAAGCGACTATTTATACATAAATAACATTAAGATGAAAGATTATTCCTAGGGGATTTACTTAATAAATTAATGTTATGCACTTGTTTTCATAAGGTACTAATAAACACCCTTAATTTCATTTCCACCTTTCAAATTTATGTTTCTAATAACCCTCTCTATGTTGAGATGATGGATTGCACAGCCCCTGAAGCTCCGGAATCTTCAATGAAGGACTTTAGCCATGAAAGATAATCAACCACAAAGAGAAGTGTTGCAACAATGGAATGCTGATTAAAGATTCTATTGATAATATGATTGATATGATATTGATATGATATTGATATGATATATTATTGATATGTTACAAACGAACAAGATGCCTGATTAAATAGGCAAGAGGTAAACCCTAATATGCATGAGATGTTGCCATGTGTCTTGATCTAACAACATGTGACAACATGTGAACCCTATGGTGATGATCATTAAATGATGAGATAAGTTCTAGAAGGAATCTTATCCCACAAACTAGCAAAGGGAATATTATCCCATTTTATTAAATGATTGCAACCTAGGACTAAATGATTAAATGCAAGACCTAAGTTAACTTATGCTAGTGTAATAATTAATTAATTAATTAATTACACCAACACCCCCCCCATAAGTGCAACTTAGGGAGGAAAATGCAATAATTATGCAAGATGATGATGTGTCCCAGCTACGAGGCCATGTTAGGTACCCATGTACATGATAGATGCAAAAAATCTCCCACAACCAGAGAAAAGGGGAAAACCCAGTAGGAACAAAACCCCTCTCCAAAAAGGAGATGAAAAAGAAAAAATGTGAGATAGGATGGGAAGGATGGAGGACTCCCAAATACCCCCCAAGTACACCATCCGTCACATGGATACAATACAATCAAAAACCCCCCTATTGGGAGGAAAGAGAGACAATATAGCCCTCCCAGAAGATGATATCACCTACAAAAAAGGTAAGTGTTTGAAGACAGAACATGATCCAATGCCGACAAACAACATGTCTCCCTTTCGGAAGAAACAAAACCAACTGCAAGTGTAGAGATGCTTCCCATTCCGGATAGGAATTGAAGGAAAGAAGGATGAAAATGGATGATGATGTCTCTGAACTCTGCTCAAATGTCTCCTTGCCTAATGATGAAAATGCCATAGTCCCAAACAATGAAGAGGGTGACAAACCAAGATGATGCAGAAACTGATGCTAAACAATATCCAAAGACAAAGATAGAATGGATATGATGGATATGATGGAGACTTGATAGCCCCCCTTGAATGAAGTGCCCTCAAAACCACTGAAAGAAGTCTGAAGAAAATCCAATGGTGGATGTTGAAGAAACCTCAAATCCTGAATGGAATAACAAAGAAGAAGTCTCGGATATGAAATCTCTGAAGAGAAACTCAATGCCTCCAATGTAGTCTCTGAATTCCCAATCAAGGTTGAGACAAAAGAATGAGGAGACTCAAAACAACTCTCCAAAGCCAAATCTAAATAGAGGAGTGATATCCCCTCAAGAATGTCCTTCAAACCTATAGAAGTAGCCAAGTCAGTGATGCCTGAAATGAAGCCATCCTGTGATGTTAAGTCTAGAAAACAAAATGTGTCCTGATGAAAGATGATAGTGGAAGCCTCAATCAATGATTCTAGACAAGGAATCACTGAATGTGAAGGGATACCAATTGTCTCTGATGAAGAAGAAGCACAGAAAGGGACCCTGTCAACCTCTTCGGAAAGATCAATGTAATCAACTTCCTACACAACAATAGCATCATGGGGTACTAGATATGAAGAATGACATTTTGAAGCATGATATGTCAAATATTTTTAAAAAAATTCCAATTTACTTATTAATAAAGAAGCATCATTTCTTAGATATAATATCATACATATTTCAAAAACTCATCCAAATTACATTTTTTTTTCAATTATCAAACTAAATATCATTTTCCATCTTATTTAGTTTCTAAAACATATTATCTAATTTAACTATCTTGAAATATATGTGCATTATTCCTTTTACTACATCAAATTGAAGTGTGTTTCTATTTATTACTCCTTTACTCTCAAAATGATATACTTTTCAATGCTTGAGTAGATTTAGAGAGTTAAAATGAATTGTATATAATGTCTCTAAACACTAGCACATAACATCAAATTGCATCAAATTTGTTTTATTGACTCAAGATAGAAGAATGAAAGGGGTCCTAATCAAACAAATTTTAAATTGGAAAGTGAAATTTTTCTAACTATGAACTTGTCCTAAAGTGGGATAGTGGTCAACTCCAATGACAAATGAATAAATAGAGGTATATGCATAAATAAGTGTGATAATTAAGTGGATATTGTAAATGTATGAGAGTTCCTAGGCAATTGAATAGGGTAGGGCTAGATGTATAGGGATGTTAATCTTGTGTGTGTACAAATAGATGAAAATACTACGCAAATGAACACAAATTGATGTCATTTGTTGCTACGTGCATGTGTAAAAACATTATCTCAAAACTAGATAAAAAGAATTAAATAGAAAATGATATTAGTATGCAAATGTTACTATTATAATAATAATATTTCCAATACTTCCTTTATCTTCTTTATCTTCTTATATTGTATCTTCACAATATTGATTATAATACTTCTTTTGTCTTCCTTATACTATATTCTCACAATATTATTTATAATATTTCCTTTATCTTTTTTTTTTTTTGTTACAACAGGGTGTCCCCGCGGCCCCCTGCCCAGCGTCACCTAGAGGCGAGTGGGGGGGCGAGACTAGTCCCTGCGAGTGTTTGCAGCGCTGGCCACCACATTCACCAGGTAAGTACCGAGAGCAGAGTCGAACCCGAGACCATGAGGAGCCATCCCACAGCCTCAAGCCAATCCCGCTACCCGAGTCGGCTTTATTTCCTTTATCTTTTTTATATTGTAACATTTTAATGCATTTTTTTATTGTGTCCTTTTAATATTATTTTTAATACTTTTCTTTGTGTTCTTTGTATTATCTATTTCAATCACATCAACTGATTTTGTTATGCAATGAACCATAATACATACATTTAATTTAAATACATACTTTTCTATTAAAAAAAATGGTTAATTTATGATATTTTAAAATAAAGGTTAAATTGAAATATTAAATGAGTTGAGATAGATCAAGTATTTATACACAAATATCATAAAAAAATAATTCTATTCTCTAGGGGATTCACTTAAGAAATTAATGACATATCACTTGTGTTCATAGGGTACTAATTATAAACACCTCTAATTTCATTTCTACCTCTCAAATTTATGTTTCTAATAACCCCCTCTACACACACTGTTATAATTAAAATACATCTCTATTTTTATCAAGTATATTATTGTAGCATCATAAATTTTCCACCTTGACAACTTTACACTAGATTTTTCTCCCTCCTATGTGCTTGGACCTAATTGTGTTCTTAATTTCTTAAATTATGTGTTTCATGACCCATTCTACCATTTATCAAGAAATCAAATGTGCAAAACCAAAGTAGGCATTTAATACTTTTCCCTTGATACTTCAAATCCTAAAAAAAGTAGGTTTGGACAAGGGTGCCCTTGTCCCCTTAAAATGGCCCCAAATTTAAATATGTTAGGGCTGGGAATTTATTATTTGAAGTTCAAATTAATTGTCGGCTATCAAAATTTAATTTGCAGGAAATTAGATTAATTGCATGTAAATACCTAGTCATTTCATCATTTAAAAACTAACTAGCAAGAAGGAGAATTATCAAGCAATATTCAAGCACAATTAGTATCAAGTCAAGAGAAGATTTATCAACATTATTGTAGCATTTCAACATCAAAGCATCATGTCAATTTTTATGTGAGTTTGTTCATGTTTATGTGTGGATTTTGTTTGTGACTACTAATGCTTGTAGGCCTTCAAATCAAGTCAAGAAAAATTGCAATCAAGCCTTGAGGTGATGTGTTTGAATTCAATCCTTCAAGGATATTAGATCTAAGTGGTGAGTTGTAGCAAGTTGTTGATTCATCATTCTTTTATCATTTAGTATCTATCCCTCAAAAGGATAAGCTCTCTTTATCATCAATTTTTCTATTGTGGAGGTAGAAATATCAACATAGTGTTTGACTAAGGTAAGCCCCTATATGGCACAACCCTTCCTCTCTCTTTGAATGTGTAGATTATAGATATGAAGAGGATTCTAGAATAATATTGAAGAATATTTTCTCATTGATGCATTCAAGCCCTATAACTTGACAAGATACAAAAACTCAAATATATTAGTAGTAGATGAAGATCTAACAACAAGATTGTTGCAAGAATGGAAAGATTGAAGGTGTTGTCATTGATGTCAACTAGTCAATTGGTTATCAACTGATTGCTATTGTCATTAGTGTCATGGATGAAGGTTATTGGTTGTATATGTTGAGGATATTGAGAAAATTGTAATGACGATATGTGCAAGATGTTTGCAGAAGAGATGTAGAAAGAATTTGAAATGTGTATGTTTGGAGAGATGAATTTCTTTCTTGGGCTACATATCAATCAAACAGAAAAAGGAATTTTTATTTCACAATCAAGTATGTGAAAGAGATGTTGAAGAAGTTTGGGATGGATGGTTCCAAACCAGTATGTACTCCTATGGTGATTGGTTGCAAATTAGGTAAAGATGATGATTCACCTAGAAGGTTGATTAGAGCAAGTATATATCTATGATTGGTGGACTATTATATTTGACTACTACTAGACTGGATATTATGCATGATGTCTATCTTGTGGCTATATTTCACACAAATCCTAAGGAAACACATATTGATGTTGTTAAAAGATATTTGAATGGCACTCTGGATTATGGATTATGGTATCCTAAAGATATTGACTTTACTCTAAGTGCTTATACAAATGCAGATTGGACTAGATGTGTAGATGACATAAAGAGTACAAGTGGTGGTGCATTCTTTCTTGGTTGCAGATTAGTGGCATGGTTGAGTAAAAAGTAAGATTTAGTCTCCTTGTCTACTATTGAAGCTGGGTACATATTATTGTTGCATCTTGCTATACACAAGTTCTATGGATGAAATAGACATTGAAAGATATCATAGCACTGGTGTATAATGATCCTGAGAGATATCACAATGGTGTATGGTGATCCTATTTCTATCTTCTGTGATAAATACAAGTGCAATTAACATTTCAAATTTAATCTTATCATACACTCAAGGAAGAAGCATATATCTATCGGGTATCATTTCTTGAGAGAATGTAATGGAGAATGAAGTAAAGCTTGAGTATGTTCCAATGAAGGACCATGTGGTTGATAAATTTACAAAGGCTCTTCCTAAAGATACTTTTGAGTATCTCTAGGAGAAGTTAGGGGTCATTGCCCCTCCTTTCTCAAGAACTAGATGCATATGGAGATGCATCAATCTAGTCGATCTATGGATCTATCTTTCTTCTAGACTGATGTTTTGGTGGCTACCTCTACGGGGGAACAGGTAGTATCAAGTGTTGTCATTGTGAGTATTCTATTTTCTATCTCAAAGAGGAAATCAATGTAAAATATCTTTTTCCATTGCCATTGATGTCAAAGAAGGAGAGGAAGCATATGAAGGAAAAGAGGAAGAATATAAAATACTATCTAGAACTAATAGAAAGAAACAAAAAGAAAAATCTTGAGAAGTGTATTAAGAGCTAGTATGGTGTCTTTGATGGTTTTTCACATCATGTGTTGCCAACAATGACAAAGGGGGAGATTGTTGCAAGAATGTAAAGATTGAAGGTGTTGTCATTGATGTCAACTAGTCAATTGGTTTTGTTGTTGTCATTAGTGTCATGGATGAAGGTTATTGGCTTTATATGTTGAGGATATTGAGAAAATTGTAATCATGATATGTTGTAAGTGTTCAGTGGTTGCTCTAAGGTTTTATCTGGATTTTCTCCTATATTTGTGTGGTTCAAATATGTTGATCATGGTTGTTGGAAGCTGATATATCTAGATTTTTGGCTATTGATTCATTGTATAGTGTGAGTTGTGTTCACCAGTTGTGAACTATGGTTTTCTATGTTTCTAGTTGAGGTCTAGGAGAAATATTGTTGGTCTACAATATTTCTCTTTGATGAAGTCTTATGACTTGTGGTTCTAGAGTTTCATTTTTTTATTGTATTGAAAATAATTTTGGTACCTAGAAAGTTCGTGCTTAATTGTTCTATGTGTTTTACACTGGTTTGGCTGACCTTGTGTGGAATACTACTTTTGGAGTTAGTGAAGCATGTTGGATCTGTTTGTGTCCTTATGAAGTGTGTGATTGGGTCTCCCTCATTCTAATTCTACCCTAGGATGTTTTGGCACCGACCTAATTTGAATTTGAATTTAGATGGTTGACTTTAGATATGTTTCAAAGTTGAAGATGGTATAAATGCAGAATGAGTTAGGGACAAAGAAGCAAAGAGAACAAAGGAAATAGAGACAAGAATGAAAAGAGAATATATATAAGTGTGAATTAGTGTGTGTGTATGATGCAAGTATGGCAAATCAATGCGAAGCCTAAATGTTGGGTTTTCGGAAGCAGTGAGCTAAAGGTGTACTCTATCATTCATGCATGTATGCATGTGGATTTTCCAAATCATGGTGGAATCATTTTTGTATTGAGATTGTCTTCTCTTTGTAACAAGTCTTCTTTATCTTCTTTGCATCTCTATGGTAGTGAGCCCTTTGGGTTGTTAGCCCTTTTGGATAGTGAGTCCTTGTTCTAAATAGTGAGTCCTTGTCTTGGTAGTGAGCCTTGTTTCTCAAGCAGTGACCCTCTTGTAATCAATTTTTATATTCTCTATAGTGTGATTTAATCCTCACCATGGTTTTTCCCTTATTGGGTTCTCCATGTAAATCTAGTGTTATTGTGTTTATGTGATGATTTTCATTTTCTGCACTAGTATTTAATGTTTAATCTACCAAGCAGTGTTAAGGATTAGTTCTAATGAATGAATTGAAGTTTAAATCTATGACAACTGATATACCCCCCCTCTTAGTTGTATTATTCAAAAAATATCTAGAAGGAAGAATCCATAGAATAGGGAGTTGAGCGCTATGAAAGAAGATTTTAGTTTCATATCTCTAGTTTAGGGTACTTTGGGCACCCTTGTCTAATCAAATCAAGCTCAATTTAGATCATAGGTACACACATGTCTTATTTGTCTATTTCTGGTCATCAAATTTGTCTATCAACTTCTAGATTGTATGTATTCATATCAAAATAATGTATCTTCATAGTTAGCTAGTTGCATCATTGTATTCCATCATAGTTTCATTTCTAAATCACACACATCCACCCCACAAAAAAAATAAAAAATAGGAATTGGAGATCAAGGATTGGTTGAATCACTGTTCAGGTTATAAGTTAATTTCATACCCTTACCCATCTTTAGTTCCCTAATGTCATGCTTGGAAAGGTGACTAATCCTAAGTAAGCCCTAGGGTTTCACTTTTCCAACATCACAACTATGTAGGTTTACTTTTTTAGGTTGCATTAGTATATCATGTTATTACTTATACCATATCAACTAAGAGAACATCCCTTATCTACATTTGATTGAAAAATAGTTTTCACTCATATCACATATATTGAAGCCTAGACACAAATATCTAGATGAGCTATGATGAATATTTCATCTTATTGAAATATTTGATTTAAAATCACTCATACATCACAATCCCCAAAACATTTACCACACTAACTTGAATAAAAAATACCCCTAATAAAATATATAATTCATAAAAAAACTTATAAATATGAATTATAATTGAAGAGTTTTAATGATATTGAGTGACTCTTTCAAATAGGGTCATTGCATTACTAAAAGGTGTTCAACAAACTAGTTTTAGGAAACTTGAGTAATGTCATATTGAACTTGAAGAACCTTAGTGTGAGCATCATTTACTTTGTTAACTACATCAAAGTTAGGATTAATTAAGGACATTTTGGATTATAAGGCTCTAACACAATACAAGACTTATGTGGTATACAAATTAGAAATTTTAAAGACCCTAGCTATAGACACTTAAAAATGACCTAGGCTTGCAAGCTCCATTTTAACCACTTTCGTCCTAGCGTAAATGTGACATTTAATTATGTCCTTGGTCCACATTTGACTATTAATTAAATAATTCATAATTGTTTAATTAATTCATGTCCTTTTATTCTTCATGATTATTAAACAAATAAATTTTATTATTTATTCAATACGTCTTTAATTGTCTAAAGTCTTCCTTTAATTAAATAAATTCGTTAATTTTTGTAATTACCTTAATTCATTTATTTCTTCCTGATTATTAAATAAATGAATTTCATTTATTTATTTAATATGTCACTAATCCTCATAATTAAATAAATTCATTAATTTATTTAATTCTTAATCATATCTTCTAAATTGAATAATTAATGTTTAATTATTTAATTATTGAAATTAATATTCCTCTCATTTTAAATAAATGAAATTATTTAAAATGTCATCACAATCTTAACTGACACTTCATTTTGGGTAAATAATCTGAAAAGGATTATTTATTGTCTCACAAAATCCATATTTTGAGTTGATTTAATTCAAATTGGTAGCTTTCTTCCAAAAATCAAATAAAGCAAGCAGGTTCTTGATTTTATCAAATTTGCTTTTCAGTCCATCTTTTATCTGATTTTTCAAATCTCATAAATCAGGCTATCTCTTATCTTCTTGATTGTTGAAAATCTTTATTTTTCTACTTAATTATCTCATCTTTTCTCCACCGCTGATTCGATTCTCTCATATGACATCTTGACCACTCACTTAAGGATTTTACCCTAACCCTGGTTAGGGATTGTCAGGTTAAATCTCATCCTCTGATTTTAGGTTTTTTTGTCAAGAGTTAATCTCGTTCGTCCAATCAAAATTGTGTTTTCTATAAAATGACAATTTTGTTCATAATTTAGGATCCATCCACCACTTCATGATTATAGGCATTATAGTCATTTATCATTTATCATTTATCATTGGCATAGGCATAATTTTATCAAATCCTTCAAAGCTTGCATAGAACAATGGCATAGTCAAATTGCTGACACACTCGGTCTGAGGACATCAATCATACGCTGCAAGCTAGGAGGTGCTATGGAGGTGATTCATGGAAGCTTCAACGAATATCTGGTATAATTGTTCTTGTTATTTTCTTTCTTTGTGCTTCATAACTTCTTTGGGTTTTATATTGATCTAATCATTTGCAAACCTTAGAAATTTACCCATTGATACACTAGCAAGATCAACATTGTGAATAGAATTATTTGGAGTACCAATTATAAACACCCCATCCCCTTATAATAATCATGTTACTAATCCCTAATACCAACCCATATGATAATAACTAAATTATCCCCTTTCCCCCTTAATGTTGAGATAATATATTACACCATAATTTTATTATAATTTAAAACCTATCGATATGCATACATGTGATAAGGTATTTCTTTAGGCATGAATCTCCCATGGATTCTTCATAGGAATTGTATTAAGTACTCCTTGTGATAGGATGTGATGTAAATACATCAGTTTCTATTCCCTTTGCATCACTTCAAATAGAATTAAAATCAAGAGTTTATTTGTTGCTCAAATAATTTTGAAGGACCTTGAGTGTTTGATTCCCTTTCAAATCCCTTTCTCAAGTTGGTTAATTATTGTTTCAATATTAGTTTATCCTTAAATAGCCATAGCCTTTGGTGGTCTGCCATATTTTTATTTAATCCCACCTTTGGTTGAGAGTCAAGGGATCAAATATCTGCAAATTTTACACAATGAAACTCACACCATATAGGATCTTGGACCTCTTCTATTGGACTCCTTGGTTAAAATTTCAAAAAAAAATTAAGCTTTCTAATTCATAATTTTCATTTATTTTAAGAAATTAGGATCTTACATTTGATGTCATGTTGTATAAGCTAGGGCTTTAGGGCTTTAGGATCATCATCTTTTTCAACTCTCTCTATCCTGATGATGGTTCACTGAGTGTGATCCGAAACGTTGATGAAAAAAGTGGACACACAATCAAATCTAGAAGCATTCAGACATAAATTCTTATGGATTGTGGAAATCTAATTACATTGATAGGGCTTTAGTGCCAATTTTCATGGTTAAATATTGGTGTTTAAGTTCCATGATATAGTCTTCAAGGACTATACTTCTAGGTTTATCTATAGATTTCTTTTATTTTTTTATTTATCTCTTGCTAATCTCATCTTGCACTATGGACGTCATTCTCCCCTTCCATGGTTTTTTAAGCTTTAGATAATTTGTACTTGGTCAAGATTGAACAAGTCTATTTAATTTTTATTTATGATGTTTGTATTATCAAGTATTACCTTTAGGCTAGAATATAGTTCATCTAAGGAAAAATTCAACTAGATACCATACTTATCACATAATTGAGAATTTTAAGCATTCTTACTAGACATGAACACATGCACAAGGTCCCACTACAACAAAAAATTCAAGAAGACAACATGATGACATAAACAAGGGTTATACATGACTCCAACACAATACTACAACAACATTAACATAAAATACAACACTTACATCGCTTCCAAAGGTATTCACACAACAAAAGGAGAAAACACAACTAGGGAATGCTAGGATGCAATAGGGAAGAGTGTCATCACATGGTCCTGGCATGGGTTGTCCTAGGAGATAGTCTCTCACTAGACACCAGCCCCATCTATGGTTGTCCTAACATTCTCTCACTAGACATCAGCCCCATAGGGTGCCACATGTGGAACCAACATTCCTTTCGTGAGGACAGGAAGTTGATCTTGCCAACTAGGCCTTCTCAACCCATCCTTAGCCTAAATGAGCACTATAGGCATGGGTGAGGAATCCATTATCTTGCTTAACATGAAATATACCCTCCCCCCTAATTCATTTTTAGGTTATCACTAGATTAAGAAACTCTCCAATGGGTTGTCTTGACAGTCTCTCACTAGACATCGACCCCCATTGAGAGCCACTCCCCCTACTTGCAACTAGTAAACCCTTAAAAAAAGTAAGGAATTCACCATCTTGCACACTTAACCTAACCGCATGAATCCCACACACATAGCAAGACATAAACCATCTTACCCACATATCACAATCACAAGAATGTATACTCAATGCAAAGCATAGACCCTCTTGCACACAACTAAAAACAACATTACCAAACCACTTCCAAAATGAGACAATCATAAAACCATACATGTAAAATTACTCCCTTCTAAACCTCTGAAATCCAACCTTAACCAATTTGCACTAAAGACTCCCACTTTTGCACAATAACTAAGACCACCTCAATTCCACTGGTGAAATCATTATGCAATACAAGCTCACAAATAAGGAATGCAATCATGAAATCCACATGCTTTAACAAATCAACTATTAAATGATTAAGAAGGAAATCAACATTTAGAAGATAATCTAATTATCTCATTTAAACAAATCTTTCAATTAAATATACATAAATCAAATTTTCCTTTCAATTTACCAATTTGTTTATCTAACATAATCAACTAATCACAAGGCAGAAATAATCTTTTTCTATACTATAATATATACATGTGTGTGTGTATTAAAAACCAGAATGCAGTTTATTGTTCAACATTTCAAATTATAATATGGCAATATAAATATACATTACATATACAAAAATAACAATAAGCCAATCACAAGATTGCCTAGTTGATAATGAAAAATTGACACACTGGTAATAACCCTACTGTCGTTCCATATATTGGGATTTGTATTTGATATAGAAAACTAGGCAGGGCTTTAAGAGTCTAACAAATATTCAATTCACAAGATATATATATATATATAATTAAGTAATCATAATTGCATGGTCCTTTTCATTATCAACTAGCTCTTCTAATAAAGATTCCATCCCATCCAACATATCATATTCACACCAAAATTGTTTAAACTTATTATTCTTTTTAAAAAAAATTCAAAACATGTACTGCTGACAAGCACAAGGCATGTCAGGGCATTTCAAGCCTAGTATTGGCTAGGATATAATTACCTACAATTGTGCCACCCTTCTTTGAACACATACCATTTCAAAATCATTATAGAAAAATTCAAGAAATTAATGACTAACTTAAATGGATAAATTAAATCTTTTATTGGATAAGATTGGAGTAAATGAATGGGGATGAGTATAGGGAAAAGATGAAAGAAGAGAGTTCAATTCTTAATAATGTGAATCTTTGTGAGCACGAAAATATTGCGTATAAGCTTTATTTTGACTATAAATATAACTATATCTACCTACATATGTATTGATGTATGTCCATACCCTGTTCCTTAGAATTTGCGCCTTAAACAATCCTGATTTCATGATTTCTTTGTGCATTCATTTTAGCAATCTGTGAAGGTAAATATTGAATGTATGGAATTAAATTATGTAAGTAGATATTGAGAGAAGAGAGCAGAAAGAGGAAAATGCAATATAATCATGAATGGAAATGTAAATAGATGCACAAAATAAAGCATAATCATAGGGAAGTATACAAAATAAAGCATAATCATAGGGAAATGTAAATAGTTCTCCAAATGGCAAACTAATCTTTGGTCAAACCGAAGGATATGATTGAATACATAGTCCTTTTTATTGATTTGTTTTAATACCCAATTGACTTTATGATTTTGTAGCCTAAAATTAAGTTGGGGGATACCCCTTAATATTGGGATGACCTTGGTTAGCTATTGTAAATGTATTCATAAATTTTTGGTTAGGAAACATGGTCATTTCTAATGGAGAGCACACAAGACAATTGACTTTACACCACCAGCACAACCCTTGTTAGAGACAGAGGATCCAAAATGGGTTGATAGTGACTTGGATGAGTCATTACCAATCTTGATAATTGATCAAGCATTAGATATTGAAGAACCTACTGAAGATAATATTCTTGTTAATTTTCTTCAGAATAGATATGCATCTAATGAAATCTTTGAAAGCATGGTTCTTCATTTAGCTATAAATACTCCTTGTCCTTTTGGAAATTTTCCACTAGTAGGTAGCTCACAATTTGTTCAACAATTCATCACATTGCATCAGTTGCTACCTCATAATTGTTTGTTCAATCCATTTTTATTATTTGAAAATTCTATCAATACATTGTCCACTTCACAAGTACTATCCATCGATTCACCTGCATAATCAAAGGCCATGGAAACTTTACCTAGTCACACACTTAATATTAATCCACATTTAAGCATTGAACAAATCCAAGATCTCATTGCCATGCTTAGAACTTATAAAGATGCATTTGCTTTGGAATACCAAGACATGTGTGGCATTCATCCTGAAACTTGCTCACACCATATTTACATCGAAGAAGGTAGTCACCCAGTTAGGCAACCAAAATGATGACTCAACCTCGTACTATGTGAAATAGTTAAAGAGTAGTTACAAAAATTGTTAAATGTCAGATTTATATATCTAGTTCAAATAGTTAATGGGTCTCTCCTCGAGTCATGGTTCCTAAGAAGAATGGTAAGTGGAGAATTTGTGTTGATTATAGAGCACTTAATAAAGATAATAAAAAGGATCATTTCCATTATTGTTTATCGATCAAGTCTTGGACACTCTTGGGTGATCCCACAATAGTGGTTTACAATTTTTGGCCAAACTGGACACTGAAATAATTTTTTTTAACTAAATCTTCACTTTCGGGCACCTATAGCGGTTAAACCGTGAGGAATTTGAAGATGTTGCAAACTAGAGTTTCGTGAATTTTTTTCTATAGATTCTAAATACATTTTTTTCAAAATTTTTGGAATCCGATTACACTTCCTTTTCCATCTCCCTTGGAAATCAGAAAACAACATTTTTAAATAGTGACGCTCACTGTATAACGTATAAATTTTTTTCCATGAAAGATAAAATTATAATTCTTTAGAATTTAGATTTATAACTCCTATATCTAGTGCTTCCACTTGGTTAGATAGTTTTTTATTGAATATTTTTTCTTTAATCAAGTTTCAAAGTCAAACCAATTACAATTCAGACATAGTGTGACCGTATAATGCGTAAATTTTTTTGTATGTATCAAAATTCAATTTTTATTTTTATGTTGGATCAAGGACTTAAATATCTGGTGCACTCATATTTTTTAATATTTTTTTTTGATAATTTTCTATTTTTCCACATGTGCAAAACAAAGAGCTTGATTTTTAGTGAAAAACGTACATTCACAAGAAATAAAAAATAAATATAATAATCAAATTAAATTTTATTAGGATAATACTTTTTTGGAAGCTTATAATAAGGACTAAATACTTACAATTTTTTTTTTTTAAATGAATTCATTTGATCCCCCAAAAGGTAAATCAAAAGTGGTTTTTTATCAGCATTTTGATAGGTGTAAAGGAGACTTCGTTAAAGGTATGGTTTAAAACTAGCGGGGTTCTATCCAAGGGGGCTTCGTATAAGGTGGTTTGATCAAAACCTCTTCAATTGGAATCCTTGAAATGGAACATTTCAAGGCTTAAATCATTATATTTTCTAAAAATATGTGATTTCAGCAAAAATCAGGATCTCCTAGAAATTGTAAACCACTATTGTGGCAGCACCCTTTTGCAGGTAAAAAATTCTTTTCTTTTCTGAATGGTTTCAACGAATACAACCAGATTCACATAGCACTTGAATACTAGGACAATACTACCTTCACTTGTCCTTGGGGCACCTTTTCCTATAACGTATTGTCGTTTGGATTATGTAATGCCCCTGCCACTTTTCAAAGGGTAGTTTTTAGTATTTTTGCAAATCTTATAAATGATTGTGTTGAAGTGTATATGGATGATTTTACTGTCCATGGTAATACTTATGAGGAGGCTAAAAAATATTTAGAAAAGGTACTTAAACATTGTATAGACACCAATTTATCATTAAGCCATAAAAAATGCCATATGATTATGACATAAGGGATAGTACTTGGTTAGTATATTTCTTCCAAGGGTATTCAAGTTGATCCCAAAAAGATACAGATCATTCAAGACTTGCTAATGCCCACTAGCCAAAAGGATGTGTGTAGCTTTCTAGGCCATGCAGGATATTATAGGAGGTTCATCCAAAATTTTAGTAAGATTTCCTCCCCCTTGTTTGCCTTGTTAGCAAAATATGTCATTTTCTCTTGGACACCAGAATGTCAAGACCTTTGAAACCATTAAGACGAAGCTTGTAACCACACCAGTACTTAGAGGTCCAAACTAGGAACTACCTTTTCACATTCATACTAATGCCTCAAACTATTCCATGGGAGTTGTGCTTGGACAGAAAGAAGATAACCTTTTCTACTCCATCTACTACATGAATAAGAATTTCACAGGAGTTGAGGTAAAATCACACGATAACTAAAAAGTCCTGAGTTTCTACCTGTTGTTTATGCAATCAATAAATTTTGTCATTATATTATTGGCTATAAAGTGTTTGTTCATATTGATCACTCTTCAATTTGATTCTTAATGAATAAACTTATTGTAACTAGTAGAGTTATTAGATGGTTACTTTTTCTTCAAGAATTCGACATTACTATACTTGATAAACTTGGTCGAGAGAATGTTGTTGTAGACTTTTTGTCCAAGGTACAACAACAAGATGATGAACCAGTTCCACTTGATGATGCCTTCCAAGATGAGCATCTCTTTGCTATATTAGCAAAAATCCCATGGCTCGTTGACATTGTGAATTACTTGGTTACTTATAGGTTCCCACCTCATTTCTCTCTGAGGCAATGCCAAAAGTTGGTTGGAATCAATGGAAAGTATATGTGGATCAATGGATTTCTCTTTTGAACTAGCATTGACAATGTCATGCATCAATGTGTACTCAAAGACAATTTCTTTGATATACTTTGTGCATGCCACACAAAACCCTATGGAGAAAATTTTTCTTCTTAGAGAACTTCCCATAAGGTTTTAACTGTAGGCTACTATTGGCCTACAATCCACAAGGATTGTAAGTGTTATGTTCATCATTGTGATAAATGTCAGTGTATGGGCCGCCCCCCATGCTCAGATGAAATTCCCTTGCATCCTCAACTACCCATTGAGCTCTTTGAAAAATGGGGGCTTGATTTTGTGGGACCTATCAACCCACACCATCTAGGAACAAGGAATATATCCTTGTGTTTATAGATTATGTCACCAAGTGGGTTGAAGTTGTTGCCTTAAAGCATGCAAGGGACACCGAGGTAGCTGATTTCCTCTATTCCTCTATTTTTACCAAGTTTGATGTTCCACGAGAGATAGTCACAGATCAAGGTCCACAGTTTACATCCGAACTTATTTTTTCTTTGGTTCATGAGTATGAGATTTGACATCACAAGTCTTCACATTATCATCCTCAAGCAAATGGACAGGTTGAAGTTACCAACAGAGAAATTAAGAACATTCTTACCAAGACAGTTTCCCTCCATAAATGAGATTGGGCCATGTGACTTCCTGAAGCAGTGTGGGCCTACCACACAACATGGAAAACCACCACTAGTTTGACACCTTACAAACTTTTCTATGGTAAGAAAGTCGTTCTTCCTATTGAGTTTGAGGTAAAAAATCTCTGTATCTACTTCCAATTGGGTATGGGCTTGATTGATGCACAAAAAGAATTAATTTCACAACTTCATTCATTAATGAACTTCATCAACAAGCACTCTTCCATGCAAAGGTTGTCTAGAAACAACACGCTCTCTTGCATGATCGTTTCATTTGATAACAGTCATTTCATCCAGGTGCTTGGGTGCTCTTATATGATTCCCATTTCCAGGATTCGAGGGAAAGTTCCACACTCGGTGGCTCAAGCCTTACAAAATTGAGATGGTCTATGACAACAGTGTAGTTAAGCTTCACATTGTGGATTTCAACTGTATGGCCCTAATTGTCAATGGTCACCGATTGATGTTGTACAAGAAGCCTATTTCTAGGGATGATTTTGTATCACATTTTCCAAAGGAACTCCATCTCCTTGATATGATTCTTGTGGCCTCTTCAAGTACCTCTTAGGTACTTTCTGTAAAAAAGAAAAAAAAACAAAGAAGAGAATAAACCTAGATGTGAAAACCAATTCTCTAACGCCTTTAGGTGGTAATAGATTGAAAATCAGGATACCGATGGTCTATCATCATGCTACAAAAAAAAAACAATAAAGGTAGTGAGAACACCATGACACATTCAACGATGTTCCCTATTACTACCTATTCTATGGTGTGACATAAGCTTTTTCTCGTTCTTGTCACTACAACTATTTGTCTTCTTTGGTAGGAAACCTTGTGTCGATTTAGGCATGGCAGTAGGACTCTTTCTTCCTACCACTTCCCTTGTTCCTATCACTTTTTGACCTTCTGCACGTACCTGTGGTCTTGGTGATCGATCTACATGGGTCCTACCTTCTTTTTTCCTTGGTTCCTTTATGTCATTATTTCTCTTCTCGCTAGTTGTCTTGTCACCATCTGCCATGTGTCATACTCTTTTCTTTGATTGGTCTTTTCCACAATGCCACTATTCTTCTCTCCATGTTAGCCTCCACTTACGATTATCTTTGCTTCTCCCTCATGTAGCTTTATGAAAGTTTTTAATGCTAATATTTTTGGATCTTCTATTTACCTCTTTGACTTTCTCGTGACATCATCTCATATTGCAATTTACATGTCATCGACTCTGTAGTAGTCACTTCATCGCCACTTGTCTTGCGAATATTGGTAATAGGGGGTACTCTTTGTTTCTTTTAAAATCTTATTAAATTTTATTTATTTTTCTAATAATTATTTGGCATGCCTAGGACAATCATCTTTAAGTTGTGGGGAGATCATGGGGTTAATTCCCCTACTATTCATCATTATTTTCACTCGCCAATTTTTATCCAATGGTAATTCCACAATATTCGCCATTATTACCCATCATTAGCCAACTCACTTGGTCACATTACTAATTACTACCCGTAAGCTTCCTATAAACTTCCTATTCATTTTTTTTTTAAATTGTCTCTATTTTTATCTTTTTCTTCATCCCTGTAGCCAAAGTGTAAGTTGGAAAGGAAGCTCCTGCTACACTCTAAAATCATGGGACGAGATCACAGCAGACGAGAACCCACAAAAATGAAGAAGCTCCTAGCTAGTGAGCAAGGATATAAAATATTTAAGCAGGCTACTTGGAAGACATATTTCAAGAAGCTATGTGGTTTTGATGAAAGGTTTGTTGGAAAATTTTCTAAAGGGTTTCTTAAGAACAACATTATTTTGAGAGGGTTACAATTTTTGGTTTCCATGCAAAAAATCACCACAGTCATTGGCCTTCCAAAAACAAGTGACTCCTTCTTTCCTAACTCCTCCTCATGTGTCACAGACCTAAAGCTTCACAAGAAACAATCTCTACAATGGGGGAATCTTCCAAGATGGTGCAAGGCTAGGGAATTGAACATAAGTCCCTTCTGTCACCGTGGGATGAAGTTTCCAAGTTTCTAATCTAGTTGATTACCTACTAGGGGAGGTACATGTATGTTCACACCCATCATTTTAGGCTCATGTTGTGCTTGCATAATAATCTTCTGGTTAATGTTCCTTATTACTTGCATTGTTCTTTGAAATGGGCCTATAGTCAGTTTTGTAAGGGCCATGAAAATTCATTTGCTCACCATGGCTTGATTAAGTTAATTGTGATGTATGGAATTTGTTCTTGTAAACCTTCTTTAGAATGGGATTTTTTCATTGACCATTACAGAGAAAATGATGAAACTCCAAGGTGTTCCAAAAAGAGGGTAATGGAGGAAACCTTGGTAGGGGAATCCTCTAAGAAAAAGAAAACAAGGGAAACCCTAGACGGGTCTCCTTAGAAAAAGAGGGCCAACTCCAGAGTGAGTGACGCGACACTACGAAAGGGTAAAGGAACACCCCCAGCCAAGCCAAAGAAGAATAATACTCTCACTTCCACTAGGCTGGATAAACTTATAGAAGCAGTTGTTTCAATGATTGATGTGGAAATAGTCACCATGAACCCTAGCTAGAGAAAGGGAAATATAGATAGAGAACTTCACAGTCAAAATCAGTATAAAGAGTAGCAATTAGTTGAGCAGGAATGAAGAAAAGGTCCTATCCTAGAGGAATTGGAAGACCTTGATCAAGTAGATATGTGTGATGAGGATATATCAAGTAAAAAAAAAAAATTGTCAGGAAGGAAATTGGAGCCAAATATGAGACAAAAAGCCAGGATGTATTTAGGGATGAAACCCTCCCAAGCAATGTGGGGGAAGTATATGAGGAGCACACCATAGGGGAGGAATACAATGAAAAGGGTAAAGACCCTTGTGAGAAAGAGCATAACCCTAAAAATATTCAAACTGAATAATGTCTTCCTCCACATCAGTCAGAAAAGCAGACTATTGGTTCTAAAGAAGTTTCAAAGGTTCTTGTTGTTTTTACTACTAAAAACTCAAAAGAGGTATGTGAAGAGCCACTTATTCCCTTTGGGAAATTATGTCAATTGATTACACAACTTCAAACAAAGAATTATCAATTAAATACACAGCTATAGGAGCTTGCTACATTGAACAAGTAGTAGAAGGAAGAAATTGATAGAGTAAAAACAAGAATATGTTAGGTAACATGGTCTCCTAAGGAACCAAGGGCTAGCATAATGGAAGCAACCACTAGCACAACTCATTCTCCTTTTGCAGAAAAAACTTGGTTTGTACTAATTGTTTACACGAGGACATGCAAATTCCTTAAGCAAGGGGAAATGATGAGTGTAAAACATTTCTAACTCCTATTCCCTTTGTGTTTCATTCCATTACCTTTATTCCCTCTTTCCTAAATCCTTTTTCCATTAATTATTATGAAAATAAAGAATATTTAATATGTTTTTAAAGGATGAAGGGATGCTTCCAAAATGCCAAATCATTGAGATAATGACATAATTTGATTGGTTTGCTCTAGGAACTAATCATGTTGAAGGAATTGACCATGTGGAAGAAAATCCTTGAAGGGAATACAACATGATGAATGGCAAGGGATGAGTCGAATGTGCTGTGAAACTGCTTGCTTCTATTTTAACATTACATTTCAAAACTGTTTTAATGTTGTTTTGAGGCTTGTGGCCTATGGCCAAACCAAAGACTATTGATATCCAGTTTATTGGCCATTGGTTATATCAAATCATAACTTATTTTAATCATAGTTTGTAGTATTATATGTGTTGATCACATCTATATATATGGTATGATTTAGACTGTAGAGGATAGATAGAGAGAAAATAGAGAACATAAACACATTTTGTTCTTGCTACAATTTGGATGAATAGAATTGGATGTTCGTGATATTGAGTTAGCATAATCAACTTCTTCTCACTAGCCTTGCGAACTAGAGGAAGGGCCCCATCTCAGGATACTTGGTGAGGTTGTTTCATGTTTTCATTAGTTATAATTTACATTAAGTATGATTTGATTTATGTTGAATGCATTTTACTGTATGAAGTGTTTATGACTTGATTTCCTTTTATGCTTGTAAAGTTTTAATATTTGGTTTATGTAATTGGTTTTGCATTGCAATCAGTATGATCAAATTTATGTTAGATGAAATTATCATTTGAAGTACAAGAAGTTCATTTGATTTAGCAGTTTTCTTGTTGTTCAATCATATTTACTATTTTTGGAGACTACTTTGTATTATGACCAGTGAACTTCCTGCCGCACTATAACTTCTTGTCGCATTGCAACTTCCTGTCGTACTGCAACTCCTTTTCATCTAATTAATTAAGAATATTTGATCAGTTTTCGACATTTAATTCAAGTGTGATTACGTTATCTAATTTAAGGAGTATTCTTATTAAGATCATGAGATGTTTAAAGATGAAAGTTGGAATGATTTCTAGTGAGGGTGAAAGTTGAATACTTTTTTCTCATAAAGTGCATCTCATCTTTTCTCAACTTATTGTCTTCAGCCCTTAGGCAAACAGCCCCGATACCTTTTGTTAGTTTGCGTTCCCCAGATTGACATACAAGAATAAACTAAGGAAAAGTCATGCCAATTGGATTCATAGAACTATTTGAGAAGATTATAAGGATAAGTTTGTAGTCCACAATTTTTCCCTACACCTTTTTTTTGTTGCATCTAATTTTTTTGAGTGTAATTATTCTCAATTTCACATCCAAGGTCATTATTTCCTAATTTTAGAAAAATAGTGGCCACTTAAGATCCCTTTTTGGCCCCCATCTTTTTGCACTTACCCAAGTCTAATATGGGCATTGGTACAATAAGTACAACCCTTAAAATGTCTTCACAACTCTTCTAACTTTAATTTCTCCAATTCCAAATGGCCTAAAAACTTCAACTAGGAACATGGTGTCCCCTTACCAAGTGGTATAAACCTCAAATCGTAGGTGCTTTTACCAATAATTCCCACACCCTTCCAAATGGTGTACAACACAACGAGTCAATTAGTATGACCTACTTATTGGGTACCAATATTCTCAATGTTGAATGACAAGTTGAAATCTACAACTCAAAAACCTCAAGATCTATATTATCAAAACATTTAACCTTGAAATTTAGACCATGAGGGCCAAAAAGGGGTTTAAAAGGTTTTCTAGTGGATAATTTGAGCATTTTAATTATGATATTTTTGAGGACTATTTTGAAGAAACCTAATTTGGCATATGTTAGGTATTGGGTATAGACTGCAAAGTCCAAATTAGAATGAACTTGACATAACTATGAAAATGAGTCTTCAACTTGTAGCACAATGGTGGCGTCTAAATAAAACTACTCTAGTTAGTGAGGGATTATCTTTCAAACTTGAAACTAGAAATATCAAGAGATATTTCATCCTAAGAAGATTGTGGAAGAATCCAAGTTCATTCTAGCAATATAACAATAACATTTTTCAGCATATCCAAAATAAACCCCCAACACCTCTTTTTATGGATTTTTGAGGGAAAATAACCAATTGAAAATTATAATAATTATTTTCCCTCAAAATTAACCTTTTTGAAATAATAGTAACATTTCATATGCATAATCTCTCTAACTAGGTGTCCAACTTTTAAAAAATTTAAACACCTTTCCAATGAGCTATTACACTAAGTTTTCCTTTTATTATTTATCAATAGTAGAGAACATTAGTGAAATATTAATTAATAATTTAAAAACTTACCTAAGTTGCAGAAATTATTGCAATGACATTGGAATCCAATTCTTGCCACACCATGATGGAACTAAAGTAGTAGGAAGATGATTGGAGCCAACTTGATGACTTACTAAAAATAGACATGTTCTCCAAGAGCTATGGATAACACTCTAGGAGTCCAAAAATACTTTTGAACATTATGATTCATACTACTAACTAGGCTCATTACCGAAAAAGGAAATCTTGAATTATTGACCTTGCATCCTCCAAGAACTTTGGAGTCCCCCTCTTCTCTTGCCAAATCGGCCTACAAGACTCACTAATTAAGCTAAAAGATTACAAATCAATTTGGCTCAAATTAGGGACATTACATAGCATGAGTAATATGAACCCCCCCATAATGGTGACAAGGGAGAGATATATTAGGTACACTAAAATTATGTGTCACATTGTATTACACGAAGGAAAAGAGACATAAAAAAACATGCACAAGAGAATACCTACAACTAAAAAAGGTTGTGTAAAGTAAAACATGCACATGAAGGTAGACAAGGTTGTGATTGCAAATAATAAAATGCACACAAAAAAACCCTTATGATACTTTATAAAGGAGTGTGAGTATAAAATATGGCACAACATTGTATGTGAAATTCCCAAAAAATATGTACAATAGTGAAACTTTATCTCAATATACCTAAAAATAAAAAATTCCATTCAAAAGATTTTCACAATGGCCAAAAAGAGGAACATGCTAGAAATACATATAGAATGACTCAAAATAGTCAAATCATGTAAACAAAACTTTTCCAAGTATCAAAAATACCCATGTAATCAACAACAATGTGAAATAATGACAAATTAAATAAAATATACTTGGAGAAAGATTTAGAAAAAATGCATGAATAGCTATAAAGAGATCTAAAATACCTTTCTAAATGCCACAAGAATTAAAAAATGAAAGTCTAGGGAAAATATTATTAGCTTGGGAGCCAAAAATGAACATCTATCTTTCACAAGTGATAAAATGTACCAACAATAAAATTGAGAAAATAAAACCATTGGAAAGTGTTTAGAACCAAGTTTCTAATGATATCTTGTTTTCCAAAATTTGACATTGTATTCCTCAATTATGTCAAAAATAAAATAAAAAACTCCTTTAGGACAAGTTAGAGCTAAGGGGTAGGGGGTACAATGTTGACATCAACAAACAAAATATGCTATTGACATTGAAATACACCCCTTTTTGATAGAATATTTTCTATAGAATGAAATATTAGCTTTTCATGGACTGCCTAGGATTCAAACCAAAGACCTTTCAAACCAAAGACCTTACATTTGATGTTGGGGTGTTCTAACATCGAGTTACTAACCCCTTTAAGACCAATCTATCTTTGGTTTGGGTGTAGCTTATTTCTAAGACACCCATCACCTTTAAGCCACTTTATAGAATGCTTGGGGATTCTTGCTTGACTTGACTTTGATATCATGTTGAAATTGATTCCTTATCCCTAAAACTCCCAACTATCAACTTAAATTAGACACCTATCATAGAAAGAGAGAATAATAGGTTAAAAATTATTGATCCAAAAAATCATGAACAATTATGAATGCACTTGGATTTATGAATGATACAATAAAAAATATTTACAAAAGAAAAAAGTAAAAAGGAAAAATACAACCATGGATGAATCTCTAAAAGAAAATAAAAAAATATCATGACATGTGTCCTCATCCTATGACTTGGGAACACAAAAAAATACATGACTTCAGTAATGTTAAGATGTTGGTGTGAAAACTCACCTAAATAATTAAACAATTAATTATGTAATACCATTTTACTCTAACATTTATCACTATTATATTACAATGTTGGATGAAATAACAAGGTTAAAATCTAATTATTTGTTTTATATCACAAAATTGTATACAAAGGGATTTAGTTAAGTGTACGATGGTTAATGGTAGCTTAATTTATGAACTTGAAATAAGAGCAATTAATGAACATAAATTTTAAATTGGCACCTCATATTTCACTAATACATGGGTTGACATAATTTCATCTCAAATAAATCTAAAATGTGAGTTTTCAAACTATTTTTAGAGCTCTAACCCTACAATTTCTAAATTTGGTTTACTCTAGAGATCATAACGACACTTTTATTTGTCACATTGATACAGTTAAATAAACAAATTTACAAAAAGAAAAAATAAACAATAAAGACTCTTATTGGGAGGTTCTTAGGCCCTCGTCCAAATATTGACTTTGTTCATTGTTGGGCTCTGGTTAAGTGGAAGGCTTTTGGTCCGCTGCAGGTGGATGCGATGCCTAAAGGTTTTTTCGTTTTCTACTTCCAATTCCTTGTGCAAAGTAAGGGTGCCTTACTTGGTGGGCCTTGGTTCTTTGGAAAATCTATCTTCCTTCTGAAAAGTTGGTCTACTAGGTTTGTTGCTTCCAAGGATTGCTTTGGTTGGGCTCCTATTTGGGTAAGACTCCCAAAACTTCCCTTGGAATTCTGGGATGAATAATTTTTTCATAATATTGGTAATAGTCTTGGTTCTTTCTTAGTTGTTGATAGGATTATGAAAGATAAGAAACACTTCATTTATGCAAGATTTTGTATATGTGTTGAATTTAGCAAGCTTCTACCAAATAAAGCTAATATTCGTTCCAAGCTAGGAGTAGAGTATCGTCTTTGATTCTTCCTCTTTGGTGTGTTCACATTGCCTTAGAGTTGGTCACTTTTCCCACTCTTGTCAGGTTTTCAATCCCTTGAAGACTTGTCTCGTTGGGAAGGCTTTGGGTCCCTCTGCTATTAATCCCACTAAAAATATTGACTTGGTGAACCCCTTGGCTAGGGAGTTGGAGGTGGATGATCCTATTGATGTCCTAAGGGGAAGCCCCTCCAAGGATAATTTTTTTCCTATGCTTGTGAACGAGATTGATTCTTCTAAGAATCTTGGATTGAACCATTCAAATCATGCTCTCCTTATGAGCTCTTTGGATAGACACAACTTCAAACATCCTTGATTAGTGAGGCTCTTTCTTTTGGTGTGGCCTCTCTCATCATTTGGCATGTTTTTCTCCTAGTTTTTTCTAACTAGGTGTTGGTTGACAGTTTTATGTTGTTTTGCGATACCTCTGCTATTTCTCTGCTTTTCGTAAGGGTTTCAAGAGCCCTTCAAAACCTATTTCTGCTTCTCTATTTATTTGAAAAAGTTTGAAACTTTGGTGTTTGGAAGTGTTCATTTTCCTTGCTTTGTTCAAGGTTTTGGGCCCTTTCAAAACCCTACTTACCTTTTCAAAAACATAAACAATAAAGATAAAAAATAATTATTTATTAACCCTTTTTTATTGAACATGAGAAATAAATCAACTGCAAGATAGATTTCAAACAACTCACTCATTCATTTAAATGATTTGTTTCTAAACCTTGGTGTCAACACCTACAAGCTAAGAGGATGTTGGTGACAAACCCTTACTGTAAAAAGTTTGCTTGTTTCCCACTTTCACATTTGTCTCTATGACTCCTTGTATTCTTAAGCTCAAAATAAGCAGTGAGTTTCATGGTCTTATGTTTGGGTGTTAAGAGACCTAGTTATGTTATGGGGGCATAGTTTTATTTTTACTTTGGAGGTTAGTTGCTACCTACCCCTAGGAGTAAGTTTTGTATTACATCAATCCAACGTTTTGTGCAAACGATGATGTTAGTAGATCAGATATGATGGGGTATTTAATGAAAAAGCTTCTAACATGCATTTCCCCATAGGCAATGAAACAACACCCTTTGCATGTTAATTGTGGCGTATGAAATCACATAACCAAAAAGCATGCACAATGGTTCTACTTAATGGCTTGAGCAAAAACTTAAGAAGCAACATGGATCATCTTCCATTTCTTTGTCTTGGTTTTTTCATCCAAACAGATTGAGAGTTTAGTTTAACAATCCGGAACTTAGTATTTTATATGGCAAGCTTCCCTTTAACATCTCAAACAATGTGTAATAAACTTTCATCTACATTTCAGACAAATCAAAAATTGAACCCACGATCTCAATTACCTAAATTAACAACTAACCCCAAGATCGTCTTGTCTTGGTGTTTTTAAGTACTTTTCCTCTAGCTTTGGGCAAACATTGTAATGGGACAAAATATCAACTTGAAATGAACGAAAATATTTGGGATATCTGCGTGGGGACGGGATCCATTGCTTTTCACGTGGCCGCAAAATCTCCCACGGAATGGTAGCCCTTCAAATATTGACTGTCCAGTTTATGGCAACAACATAATCATTTCTGTCATTCTGTTCCGTCCATCATCCACACAAACCAAATATTCCTTCCATTTCTTCGCTCCCGCTTTAAATTGTAGTCGTTTAGTTGTACCAAAATAACTGGCGAAGCCTTCGCTGTCTGTGATAGCTGTGAATACCACGCGTAGAAAGTGAAAAAAAAGATTATCTTTTTATGTGGTCAATATATGGTATACAATTTTAACGTCCAATCATGCACGACATCAGCTAACGTACTCGTACTCAGCTCCCTGGACATTGCCTATCCAGCCCACTGGAAAACATACTTACTCAAGGTTTAGTTTTAACTTCACACGCCACAATTGTCGTCTATCAATATGGAGTTCGTATTACTAAAATGGGTCTGGCTAAACGTAGAAAAAAATGATTTTGCAATCATTACAGCTTACAATTAAATCTTAAGATGAATTTTTTAGAATTAGACGGATTGAATTTTTCAAAATTGATGTCGGAATGTTCAAGACTTATTTGATGTATCAAATCTTTTGGATTTTGATGGTGGAGATTGTAGTTAACAAATAAAGCGTGGCATGTGAAAAGACTTTCTTAGCGAACGTCCGGTGAAGGGATTTTTTACTTAAAGTGACGTATGCCAAACTCTTTAAAATTTCAAGATTTTAAATATCATCTCAACGATAGGAACCTTATATTATAGTAAGTATATTTAGTTTATTTTTATTTTATTTTATAGGGTAATTTGAATAATATTTTGTAAATTTTATGGAGTAAAAAAACTTTATATATAAATATGTAGGATTAAATAATTGTTATAGGTAGTTAATGATTACATATTTTATATATTTTAAATAGTAATAATAAATAAATATGTTAACTAATGTATATGATAAATAAATAAGTATTTTGTTTTAAATTTGATGTTTAATTATATTATGATATATATATTTTAATTATGCAAGTGGTTTTGGAAATTATGCACAATCTTTTCTTGTATTTTATTTTATTATTAAAAGATGGATTTGTGTCAATTTGAATAATTGAAGTTGATTTGTTGTTAGTTAAATTTATTTTTTAGTATTCATTAGATTTGTTGGTACATCTATATGTTTGGTAAATTTATGTCTCACATATCAAGATTTGTGATTGAATTAATTTTGGAATTTGTTTTTATTACTTCTAGTGTATTCAAGGTCAAGTTAAAATTGTAGGTTGACTAAAGTCTAATGGACAACCTAATTAATGGATTTGGAATTTTTTTTATGAAAACACAATACCATGGTAGAGCCATAATTTATGGTTCAAGATCATAATTTACAAATCTCTACCATGGAAAAGTATTAGGAACATAATTTATAGGTTGGGGCCATATTATTTAGGTTAAGCCTATTCTTTTTGCAATTTGTTTGAAAATGCAAGTTTTGGAGTTCTAAATGATTAATATTTTATTTTCAATGTTGTATATATCACATAAATAATAAGTAATTACCATAGTGGATTTAAATTTTTTTATCTATGGTTGAAGTTGAGATTCTTATGTAACTTTCTACCATGATGAAATTTGGATGATGTTACTTGGTTGTGAGTAATTGATGAATTTGTGATTTTGGGGTGTGTGTGAAGAATTTTAGTCTAAGATCAAAGGACAATTTGATAATATCCACAATAATAAAAATAATAAGATACCCCAAAAATTCATAACATACTATTTACATTTCCTTACAATAATATTCACCTTCTTTATATAGACCTCCTCTTGATAACATTATGGAAGGGTAAACCATTAAGCCAAGATTTTTTATTTTGAAGAACTTGATTGTTGAGATTTTGGAGTGATATTTTGAACCTAGAGTGACCTATAGGGAAAATTAGTGGAATGGGAAAAAGAGCGAGATTTTCATGGTCTTCTAGTAGAAAGGGCTAGAAGGTACTCTAGATCAGGATTTTGAACCTAGAGTGATCTTTAGAGAAAATCAGTGGAATGGGAAAAGGAGTGAGAAATATCAATCAAGTAGAGTTAATATTATTTTTTGGTGGATTTATTTTCTTTGGTTTTCTTTTGGTTTGATGGGTGAGAGCAATACATTTCAACTTACATGCTTTATCTATGTAATATTTTACTTTTATTTTTGATAGAGATATGTCAACCCCATACAACTAGGAAGATGCAAGGGATCGTCACTAAAGTTTAGACCAAGCGAGCATAGAAATCATGAAAGAGGAATAATGGTATATGAAATGTGTTTCTTTTAAAATGCAACATTTAACGAGGAAATAAAGGGGTGATCTTCCTATAAGTATCCATGAGTCGATAATAATATCAAATATTGTGAAATCTATCTATGGTATTTGTAAGGTTACTTTGAATTAATAAACTTCACAAATAATTTTCTTAATAGCCAAGGTTGATTATCAAATTTAATCCCTAATATTATGACAACACTTTTGCTCAATGTTGCAATATTTTTCAAACTATTACAATATTTGTAATGATCATTTTGTATTTACAATGAGAAATATACAACTCAATAATGAATTACTGAGTATGTTTTTATCTATAATACGTAGACGTTGATTACATTTTCATGCTTTGATCAATTATTTTGTGCTTAGCTTCTTTAAAATTTCTTCTCATTAGCTATGACACTATTGATTGATAGGCACCAAATTGGGAATGTACTGACTCAATGAAATAATTAGAAAGAATAAAGAATTATGCTAATAATTATAGTAATTTAGACACAACTCTCAAGTAGCCCATGGTTCTACAATAAACAAGGTACAAACTTATATAAATTGTGTTTGTCACGTTACCTTGTGGTCTATGTGGATTGCCTCCACCTTACACTCATTACAACAATGATGAAATTAGCTATATAGAGTTTTTAAGAAATCTAGTTTTTCTTGGTGATGAATGACAATATTTGAAGTTAAGTCAATAGGTTGGGTTTAACTATCACCATTTTTTATCCACTTTTTTTTATCAAATCTCTAGGAATACCCTCTTGAGTCTAAGCTAAGCTCAAAGAGTAGGATATTAAACCAAAATTTGTAATGTTGGCCTTCAACCCTCCATGGTTTGTGGATGAGCAAGTTTCACTATCATGATGACACCATTGATCTTGAAAGTGAAAATATGTTCTAGGAAGTGGAGCAATGGTTTTGGGAACCAACACACACTTGGTCATATTTCTACCAAATGGTTTTTAAAAGTACTTAATATAACAAAAAGTATGGGGCAAACACCAAACACTATGTTATATTTCATCTCCTTAACATTAACCATTTAAAAAAAAATTGGTAGTTTAAAAATTAGACTAAGAGTACTACAATTCTTATTCTTATTATATTGGGTGATCCCACAATAGTGGTTTACAATTTTTAGCCCAAAGGGACACTAAAATTATTATTTTTAACTAAATCTTCACATTCGGGCACCTATAGTGGCTAAACTATGAGGAATTTGAAGATGATGCAAACTAGAGTCTCGTCACATTTTGTCTGTAGATTCTAACAATATTTTTTTCAAATTTTTGGAATCAGATTGTACTTCTTTTCCATCTTCCATGAAAACTAGTTTTTTTATTTAGAAAATAACATTTTTAAAAGTGATGCACATCATATAACACAACTTTTTTTCCATGAAGGATAAAATTCTAATTACGTTTGAATTTAGATTTGTAACTCCGACATCTAGTGCTTCCACTTGGTTAGATAGTTTTTTATTGAATGTTTTTTTTAATCAAGTTTCAAAGTCAAACCAATTACAATTTAGACATATGACCATATAATGTGTAATTTTTTTTGTATATATCAAAATTCATTTTTTTTTGTTGGATCAAGGGCTTCAATATCTGGTGCACTCATATTTTTCAATTTTTTTTTTGATAATTTTCTATTTTTCCACATGTGCAAAACAAAGACCATTTTAGATGAAAAACCTATGTTTAATAAAACTAAAAAAACAAATACATAATAAAACCAAAACATATTAAAATTATATTGTTGGATAGCTCATTTTGAGGACTACCTAATTCCAGTTAGGTTTGTGAAGACTCCTCCATTTTCATCCTCAACCTTTGAGCTTTGAAGCATAAAAATTTAGGTTTTGTGTTTAGGGGGAGAATGAGGAGTAAGGGGTTCGTTCGAACTAGGGTTCATTCAAACCCCCTTCAATATGCATTTTTATTTTTTTGTTGGGCAAGAAATGTGGGCCCGGTAATTAATGGGTTCAGTCGAACCCTAGTTCAATTGAACACCTTTTTGGTTCGGTCGAACTTGTAGGTTCATTTGAACCCCTAAAACCAATTTTTTTTCCATGGGGTCGTTTTCTCTCAATTTTCCTTCCTCCATCAAATTGTAAACCACTATTGTGGCTTCACCATATTTTTAAAATTTCAGTGTACACATCTCAAATTACTCATCTAAGTTCAACTTTAGTTGTTTTCAAGAAAAAAATTGGTCACTTTTAACCCCCTTTTAGCCCCCAATTTTTAGAAACTTACCTTTCCCATTCTTAGGTTAAAAGATAACACTTCATATAGCTAAGTTATTCAAGCATGATGTTAAGGTTTATTTTTATATTCTAGTGTTAAAATTGAACATTTGAGTATGATGTGCTAGCTAGAGGAGCCTCTATGTATACTTTTAGAGGAATTATATTTATGTAATGGTTAATTGATCAATGAACTTAATAGTAAGCAAGATATTATCTTAAATATTTTTAATCTTATCTTTGCTCATATTTAACTATTATGTGTACATGTTTCTATTGATTAATGTGTTATAGACCTTTACTATGCTTAAACTTATTTTTGCAATCTCTCTCCCTTTTCAGCCCCCATACACCAAATTCAATATTAGCTTAGGATAGATAGGGAACTAAAGCTCTCAAATCCTATAAATTTTCTTATATGTTCTAGCCACATTATTTTTTATATTGATAAAAATAGGATTAAATGAGGCCTTGACCCCTTTACATAGTAGCAACCAAGATGTTAGAGGAACTACTCTAATGACATATAAAATAGAAAAAATAAAAGTGAAAGAGAACCAATTGGTCATTATAGGGCCAACAAATGCACAACACAAGAATAAGAATATGGCACAAAATCTAACCACTACCAATAAAATTTTACAAGTTGCTAGCTTCCTACCACTCCTTGAATGATAAATTAATGTTGTCTTCAAAAGTGACATCTTTGAGTTCCCCAAATTGGGTTCTTGTGTCTTTAAATTTTTTCATAGTTTTGACTATATTTCTTTTTGCAAGGCCTTCACGAGAAGTATCTCATTTTATTTTGTGTAATCCATCATATAGTACACAAAGATTAGTGGCAATGTTTTTAATTATCCACCTATATTCTTTCTCACAATACTTTCCATATTAGATTAGTCCTAAATGGTGCATTGACCATCAAGAAAAGGGCCTTTAAATCAATCTACTAGGTGTATTGCATGGATATTTGTGCCTCTCATTCTTCCTCCTATTGAAGTATCCTATTCATTTTTATCTTCTTATACTTATATCTTCCCAAGGCCTTTCTAGAAATGGTAAGGATTGATATAATCCAATATTTTGACTTCCCCCTTTGTAACTTGACATGTCTTGCAATCTTGAATAAATTTGCTCATTTCCTTTATATTTATGGTAAAAAATAGTTGGCATTCACAAATTCCATAAACTTATCTACTCTAAAATGATATTCTAAACTACCATTATGCTTATTCTTGATCAATTCTCCCTCATTGAGCTTTCATGAGTGCACAATTAATTACCCTTCAAGAACATCTCATTTTAAATAAAATAATCAAGTCACTTACTTCTATCTATATTTTTTGGTTCATTACATTCTCTCCACACTTCCATATAATCAGGACTAGCTCCATACAAATATTTCAACTCTTTAAATCCAACAACCATGATTGTCATATCTATAAAAAAAAATGTCTCCTACTTGTTACATCAACTACCCTATTTGAATTTCCAGTTCTATGATTCAATGCAAAATTATAACAACATTGATCATGCATTTGCTAGGCCATTTCTATAGTGATGCTATGTTTTTAAAAATATATTGATTGTGTTTATTGAGTTTTGTTTGTGGTAAGTTTTTGTGCAATATAATAATAAAAAAAGTGTACTAATTTCATTGCTTATGTAACCCTCTATACGTGCTTGGTAGAGGAATAAGAGAAAGAGTAATCAAATTAGCATTCAATAGGGTTTGAAGCACATAATCTAGATGTTCAATCAACTTTGTAAATTTCTTACTTGTTTGAGGCTTAAAATAAATAATGTTAGAGGTAGTAGGAATACGACTAGTTTTAGGTTTAGATTTTTTCTTGTGATTACCATATTCAACTTGGAAGGGTATGGAGGTCTAGAAGATATGTGTGAGGAAGGTGAAACACTAACAAAATGAGATGAGGGGATGTCAATAACAGTAGCTAGAGGGCACAAAAGAGGGAATGGAACTAGTGGGATTAGAGATAAATGGTTCATTTGTAGAAGAGGTGGAAAAGGTACTAAAGAAACATAAGAGGTAGGGGTCACACTAGAAGTAACAAAAATAGATGTAGGTATTATGAGAGGATCTATCTCAATATGAGAGAATGAAGGTAAAATGAAAGAGAAAGGTTGACTAGGTAGAGAAGATGCACCATGCAAAAAGAAGAGATAGTCATAGTACCAATGTTATAAAGAATTTGTGCACATAAAAGAGCTTTGAGCAGCAAATTATAAAAAGATTTAGTTAATTATATTGAAGAGGTGGCATTAACAATCACTTCAAAAGTAATTATCTACTAAAAAAAGACCGTACTTATCCACATATATATCATGATTAAAAATAAATAACTCATTATAATTAACCTTAATGAAAATCTCTTGATTGAAAAAATGAAAAATCATTTAAAAATTCAAATGAAGGGTATGTGCAGGATCATGATGGGCCAAAAAGTGGCAATATGATGGGTATGTGTCTAACGACTTTTTTTTACCCAAAATTGATGAAACAAAAAGGGCTTTTAAAGGAGATACTTAGCTTTCCACCAATATAAATTATGCTTTACTTTGAATTTAATAAGTAATTATTATTCATTTTCTATTTGAATTACGACTAAAGTCATGATTGATAGGTTGATTGAAAAAAATCTATAGCTTTCAAACAGTATCACATTTTTGAATCCAAAACATGTGTCACATTCTATGCTTCACATACTATAGGATTAAAAATAAAATTGAATTTCATGAATTTTTGACCAAGATAAGGTGGTTAGACATACTAGTTTTATATTTTTTAAAAGTTGTAATAAAATTAATAATTAATTATTTACTTGAAAAAAAATTACAAAAAAATATATATATCACATTGGGACATGAGTCCTCTACTTATATCTAAAATATTATAAAAAAATATTATCATTTTATTGTGGTTAGGGTGGTTAGACAGACACCTAATTCTTATTTTTTCCCTGAAATTTAAATACTACTGCATTGAAATTTTAAATTTTCACCATTTGAATAGATTTTTATTTTTTTAAACAAATCTAGTAGTTTAGAAACTATATTCAATTTTCTATAGATTCTATTCTTACATATTTTTGAAATAATATAGATAACTTATTCAAATTTTTACGTCAAGTTTTCTAACTATGATTTTTCTGAATTTTTTGCCACTTAAGGGCCTGTTTTTTCCATGATGATCCTGCACATACCCTGAAATATCCTAAAATATAAATTAATATTCCAATTACATCTTAAAATAAATAAACTTGAATATATATTTTTCACTTAAAAGTACTCTTTAAAATTGCAAGATTTTAAATATCATCTCAAAGATAGATAAAGCACCTTATGTTACAATAAATTTATTTAGTTTATTTTTATTTTATTATATAGGGTAATTTGAATAATATTTTGTAAAATTTGTGGAGTAAATTTTTTTTGTAATATATTACAGTAAGTATATTACATTATATATATATATTAAAAACAAACTAAATATACTTATTGTAATATATTACAGAATGCTTTTACTCCATAAATTTTACAAAATATTATTCAAATTACCCTATTTAATAAAATAAAAACAAACTAAATAAATTTACTGTAACATAAGACCGTGCTTTATCTATCTTTGAGATGATATTTAAAATCTTGCAATTTTAAAGAGTACTTTTAAGTGAAAAAGCCCTTCACTAGACTTACATTCAATTGGAGATTCTTTCACTCTACTGCACTCTACTACTCTCTACTGCTCACTGTGTACAAAGATAGATTCTCCAAATCAATTTTTTTTTTTTGCACTTGCTCCTAACTTGAAAACTTCACTGTAATAGTGACGCCAAAAAGAAAGAAACAAAAATAGGGAAACAGGAAACAAATACAAATTTTTGACTGAAAATCAGAGCTTCGTGTGTGATGGATAAGCCCAACCATGCAAATAGGATGAGACAAATTAACAACATTAAATTAGGCAATTCATCAATGTTATGGATACATATATTTTTTAATTAAAAAACTTTTGAGCTACATGCATGTGAAGAAGCTGAATGCTTTATTGAGTTATAGTAATTTTTTTTGGTAATAGTAGAATAAGTGTTTATTATTATTAAAAAGTAAGAATATTATATATTAATAAATAAAGGTAGGTGGGAAATGAGGATGAGTTTGGAATAAACAAAACAAGTCAAACTATTAAGAGAGGCTCCACCTATAAACACCACCCTCTTCTTTATCCTTTTTCTACTATTGTCATGAACAAGGGAAATGACCAAAGCAAGTCAAAGAAACCTGCTAGAATCAAGGTATCTAGCAAACCCATAATCATAGTGCTAGGGATAGACAAAATGAGGATGGGGCAAGATTTGGAAGCACTGAGACCACTCACAAATAGTTATGCCCTTAGATATTTCTGTAGGAGCATTTAGTGAGCATCCTAAATCATCATGAACAAATTGGTTGTGTCCACATTGATGATCATGAGGAGGAGAACGACCCTTGCTAGAGGCTAGAGTCATGGAACCCATGTAACTATGGAAGTGGTACTTCCCTAACGATCTTGAAGCACTTACAAATATGCTACTTCAAGTGCAACTTTGTTTTCTTGCACCTAAATCTAAATGAGCACATTAGAACATATCATAGCATTAGTATAAAGAAAAGAGTGAGCATCAATAAAATAGCCGAAAAGGACATTAAAATCCTTGTCTTTCCAAATGATAAAAATAATTTCTGACATAAAAGCATGATGAATCTTATTTTGTATATTTTATATATTAATATAAATATTGGCACATACTGCCTTTACCAAAAAAATAAAATAATTTCCAACATAAAAGCATGCTGAATTAAGGTAAAGTCTCTGGGAATTGTGGGTACACCCCAAAAATGACCATATGCCATGAGAAAGGTCCAAAGTAAATGTAAGCTAGAAAATTGTCTCCACTTAAGGTTTAGGACCTAGGGCAACAAACTTTCTATACTCCACATTCAAGGATACCCTAGAGATCTCAATCCAATGATGATGATGGGAGGAAGAGATCTACTAAGGGACTATCCTAGAGGTTGATTAGGATGTAATGAAGGGTTCACCACCAAGTTTAAACTTGGAAAAGACAATGTCATGCAAGATGAAATACAAAACCCTTAATATGATGCAAACATGAACTAAATGACCTAGAAATGCATATAAATCATAACAAAAAGTTGTAAAATCAGAAGTATGCACCTAGAAACTTGTAGAGACTTGAATGAAGAATGGAAATTCTACAAATCCTAAAATTTTGGCCTACTAGGACTCATTCGCTATTTTGGGTGAATCAGCCCCAGATCTAGATTTCTGTACAAGAATAGGTTTCTCGCAAATGGGTATCCAAATTTGCAAAAATATCTAAAAAAAGCATATAGTGGGACTCATTCACCACTTGTGGAAAATCAGTCATGTTCCGATTTTTCAATAATTCAAAGTTTGAATCTGTTCTTCTCATTTTTCTCAATCTGCTTCTCCAAGTTTCTAGATCTGAAACTTTTATTTTTTAGGACTGTAAGTGCCATTTTGTGAATATAGCAACCTTGCAAATGGGGAGATAACTCCAACAACTTTCTTGACCTTGTAACCTAATCTTCAATGATCTTCAAATCTTCAAAGCACCTAGATCTACAATCAGAGAGAGAGAGAGAGAATGTTGATTGTTAGGGAATAGGGATTTTCCTTGGTCAAACCCCTTGTAGGTAATTAAACCAAATGATGAGACAATGAAATGAAGGCATGAAACATGAAGCAAAGAACATGAATTATGAACAATGATACTTTGAATGATGCCTTGTAAATGATGTCTTGTAAATCTATAACTCAACATGAAATGGCCATGAAGGATGTAGATCTTGATCTTGAGATAGATGTAGAACAATGCTTGATCTTGGATCTTCAATGCTACATCACAACACTAGCTCAATAACATGCTTGATGCTTGATATGCTTGACATGATGATGGATCTTGAATTGCTACAACAATTGATGAAGAATTTTGTCCTTGAATGCCTTAGAAATGATCTTAAATGTTCTCTTAACATTCTTGTGAAGTCTTGGAATGCTTAGCTCTTGAATGATTGAATTGATATCATGTATGCTTGTGTTTCTTATATGAAATAAGGATTTGAAATATTTATTACATAAGAAATCTACTCAAATGACCGTTTATTAGATCCCCAAGGCTGACATAGAAGAAATTTCAACTTAAAACCAATTTTTCTTGCTTAAAACCTCAAAAAATAGGCCAAGTGGGACTCATTTGTCCAAATTAGGGAATGGGTCCCACAAGGACTATTTTACTTGCTAAGATGTCGAAGAGTGTATAAATTAAGCTTATATGTTGACATTGTCAGTTTTTTGATTGATATATGCATTGGGATGCATAATATGGGGTAATAGGGGCCTATTAAAATGTCATATATGCAATAGGGCCCAAAATTCAATGTGAAAGTGTAAATAAATACATTTTACAACATTAAATTAAGGAAAAGTTAAGTTTATTTAGCTCAGAAGTGCCCAAAACCTAATGTGGATGTGTAAAACTCATCACAACACTAGATCAAGGTGATATCAAGTCTAGTTAATCATTAATTATTCCTAAATTAGGTGAAATTGTACCATTTCTAAGGGGGAATCTTTTCTGTCATTATAGTTAAAAGGACTAAAAAATATGAATATGATTCTACAAAGCTTTGGCTCTAGTCTAAAATTAAAAAAAAGGTGCTTGATGGTCTCTTGTTGACCACAAATGAGCAATGAGGGTCCCCAACACCCAAATGAGATGATATGACAACAACAGGGAGGCCTTGGTAGAGAATGTACTAGAGAAAATGGGCCAACTTTGGCTCAAGAATAGGCAATCAAATAGTAAAGAACCTACATTACCAAAACCTTTCCAAAGACAAAAGCAGTCATATGTATCTCAATTTGGGAACCATATGAAGGTGTGGATACATCCAAGAATAACCTTTATGAGGCTTGTAATAGTGAAACAATATATTAAGATACCATTTCTAATCTTTCCACAAAAGTTTGAAGGTTTTAACCCCAATCTTATTAAGCATATTGGGAGATATTAAGTGAACAATTATTTGGTAAGCTTCAAAATCTAAATTAGTCATCTTATATTTAACTTTAACTTCTAGTGAAGAAAGATCTAACTATTGGACACCTTGGAAAAGAGATAGATAAGAAGATTTTGATTCCATTCTTAAGAAAATTCAACACATGAACCCAAGGTGTTAGTTAGAGGGAACTTGATCTTAGCAAGACCACCAAATAGAATTTTGATTGACTGATAACCCTTTACAAAATTTATTTCCATCCCATATAATCCAAGATTTATTGGCATCCCAATTTTTCCAAATCTTTTAGGCACAAAAGTACTTAAAATTAGATAGGTTCCTTCATGCTAAGAAGAGTATTGAAAATAAAACTATTATAGGCTTAGATAGGAGCACCTATACTAGGGTTCTAGTTATTTTTATGACTCCCAATTATCATCCAAACCTCTTCTAATTTAGGAAGACAATCCTTAGTATTAGTCTCATGGGTGGGGCTTACTTTGTGGGGGGGTAATATAAGAAAAAAATTTTGATCTTTTGATCAAAATATTGACACCTAAAATAAGTATTTGGAATATTAAATTAAATGATGCATTTGTGGACACAGAAAAAGTAACCTTTCTACTTTTTCATGTTCAGGCCCTTCTAGTGGACCTTGGCTTGATTTTTGCCTAGATTTAATGTTGTAATGTGGCCAACACGTTCACATTAGGACTTGGACCCTTGTGAATCATTAAGACTTCTAGGATGTCTTGTAAAGGTGTTGTGTTATTATTTACCAAGTCTTATTTCAAAGTGTTGTGAAGTGTTGTAACCCACTTTCATGCTTTTCTAGACTTGTCATCACTAATTCAACCCTTTCTCATGTTTAAATGACCCCTTAATGTATTTTCTGATCATTTTTAACTGTGTTTTTGAGGATATTCCCATTGGAAAACATTTAATGCCCCGTAATTCCTAAAACCCACTTAATTTGCTTAAGTGGGACTAAGTTACCAATAGGGGCGACTTAGTCCTTTTTTGCACAAAACTCAAAATTATTTCAATTTTTTGGCAGGATTTTGTCCTCTAACCCTTGAGGTCGGCTTGTGATGTGTTATTTTTGGGAAATTTAGTAAGAACAAATATAAATAAGGGTTTTTCCTCTTATTTTAGCCCCCATTCATTCATTTAATCTCCCATCTCCTACAATCTTGCACTCATTAAGCATTCAATCTTACAAGCATTCAAGCAATTTAGGAATAATCAAGTCATCCATTGGAGCACTTCATTGCATATCTTCAGATTTTTAATATCAAGGGTTTGGTAAGTTCATGATATTGCATGTTGTTTATTTATCATTCTCTTTCCATTTCATTTCTTTATCAAGGGTTTGATTACCAAAGTGGGATTTGAGCAAGGCAAATCCCTATACTCTAACCCTTAACCATTTTCCCCTCTTTGCATGTAGATGTTTGTAGACTTTGTATGCAAATTTTTCAAAGAAATAGGTGTTGAAAAGTGGTCAAGAAGTCTTCAAATTCAATCAAGTCAACATAACCCTAATTCAACCCTGGAGAGACTTTTTATTCCATTTTCTACAAAATCAAGTGTGAACACCTATTAGAAAAGTAAGTGCAAACTTGAGGCTACAAGATTATGTCCTGAGATTCCTAAAATATGTAGGTGGACTAAGTTTCCACTAGTGGTGGATTTTTCCTACTTTCGGGCCTAAAAAGTGGTTTCTAAATTTTTGGATACCCATTTGGCAGATTCTTGTTCTGGCAAGTTTTCCCGAAACTGGGACTAAGTCGCCCAGCCTGGCGTAAGTGTCCCAGTCAACATTTCTAGTAAAATTTTTAGGATTCCAAAATCTCCTAGCATCAAGTTTTAGATTCCAGGTTCACATCTTTGAATCTATTCAATTATTTAATCATTTACTTGCATTTTTAGGTGTTTTTGCATATCACAGTGCGTTTTCTAACACTTCACATTTCTTAGGTTTTGCATCATTAAATCATCTTAATTTCAAATCAATGCATCATTACATCATAATTAGACATAATACATCTCATTTACATTAATCTTGAGTGTAGACATTAGCATTTTGGACCCCATTCCACCATCCATGTCTCATTTTAGGTGAAAAACCCTAGAAGGAGCTAAAGCATTGTGTGGGAAATCCAAAATCATTGTCCACAACATCAATGTATAATTCATTTGGCCCAACTAAATTTCAATTATTTCCTTCAAGTAATTCTAAAGGTTAATTTAAACACAAGAACATTTCTTAGGATGAGTAAGGAAGAAACTATCTAGTTTAACACAAATAACTTTTCTAAGTGAGCTTTCCATTTGAGTTAGGAAGTTCCAAAATGAAAAAGGTAGTCTTGAAAGCTCCACCTAGATAGGTACATAGAGAAGCCATTCTTTGGAGACAAAAAATATTGAGTTCAAGGTTGGAAGACTCCATGGGATGCATGGAAAAACCAAGATTGATGATTGAAACTAGCTTCTACTAGCTCGCCTATATAAAGTGAAAAGGGAAAAAATCCTTGGTGAGGCTTTCATCAAAATCAAGGTGGTCTGCATGTGGAGCTCTAAATTTTTTTAACCTATTCCCTTAGCATTCTTGTAGAGGGAACCCTCCCAACAAAATATCTTATTAAAGTTTTAAAATTAAAGACATTTATAGACACTAAATTACTTGTGTTAGGAAGAACTACACCTAGGATTGATTCAAAATACTTACCTCATGGAACACCTTGGAAATATTTTTTTAATATTATTTGGTTAGTGGAACCACCCTCATGCACCTTCCATTATTCAATTTTAGCAACAATTATTGGGTTGAAAATTTTGAGACCATTATAAAGGTAAAAAAATGCTTGCAATCATTTTAAAATACGAGTCCTCGTGTTATTAATGTATAAAATTAAAGAAAACTCCTACACAAATAGGTAGTATGAAATTAGAAGGATTCAAAATGATACTACAAAAAATCACTAAAGTTACTTCCACACTATGAATAAAATAAGATCTATTTAATGGAAGATAACATAGAGTCTTACCTCTTCTCACTTGGTAATCATTATTTTTCTTTGTAAATTTTTAAATACCTTCTATTCTATTTTCTGAATGTTTGATTGATTGGAGGTACATAAAAGTATCTTAAGTTTTTTAGGATATTTATATGAAGGTAATTTCTCCTAGATTAGCCTCCAAAAATCAAACAAAGATTAAGAAAGAAAATAAAAAGTATGAAAATGATTACTTGTTTCTTTATATCATTATAATGAATGCATTAACTTCCTTTAAATTGCAATATTACATCAAATTACACTAAAATTGTGTTTAATTAGCTTGAGAAAGTAAGGTGAATGTGGCTAGTCAACCAAACTTAGATTTTGAATTTTGAAATGAAAGATGACATGTTCATGATAATGAGATCACCCTTGTGACTATAGAATTTTCCTCATGCTCATCTAGATGGAAAACAAATAAATAGAAGATTTTTCATAGATAAGTGTGATAAATAGGTAGATATGTGTAATGTATATGAGTGTAATTAACCAAATAGGATAGGGATAATTATATATTGATATATGTGTGTGTGAATGGATAAAAGGCTAGGATAATGGTTCCAACTTGACACAAGATCATGCTATGTATCAATATATAAAGTTATCAAGATATCTTTAAAAAAAGATAAAAATAAAGAGAAAATGGAGTGGGTATGCAAAGTTCACCTTTACATGTCACGCCCACTTTGAGGTGCATGTAAATATTAAAATGATAATATATCTTAAAAGTATATAGTACCGACAAATAGACATGCCTAATATAAATAATCAAACACACAATTGTCATGTAATCTATATAAAGCAATTGAAGGGTGGGTGCAAAAATATGGGGGGCCAAAAAGTGGCCAACTTTTAAAAAAAAATTGAAAATCCATAACACAAGTGCATTATGATGTGCTCTCATTATAGCTTTAGTGTATCGAGCCTAAGGCTCAGTCACATCGAAGCTATAATGTGCTCGTGTTATAACACAAGCATGTTATGCTAAATTATAAGAAAAAAAAATCAATTCATTCTATCACTATTCTATTTCCTCCATCTACGACCTGCAAACCCTTCCCAAGCACACTCACATTATTGAGAGCCCAAATTCGACTATTTCTTCATTGATTCTTTGCCAATTCTTTTCCAGAATGCTACCACATTGACGAGGAGCTTAAAGGAGTAATATTTTATTGTTTTTTTAAATTTTGTGTTAAATACGTAGATTAATATATTTTTAATGTTAATTTCTTTAATTTTCAAGAGTTGATAATTCACCTTCTTCTCCTCCTCAAAATCCTTCTTCACCTCATGTCCAAATACTTGATGAACAACCACCCCAACAAACCCCTCCAATAATTCCTCAACATCCTCTTGGAATTCAACAAAAAATAATGGGGGAAATTGAAAATGACAAAAAAAAAATTGAGTTAATTGTGAGGTTGAAAGATCCTGCAAGTTCAACCTCACAAATAACCACACTTGCACAATCACTTGAAGCTATGTTAACACATGTATATTCAATTAGCAAGAAATTAAGTGGTTGGACATAAAATATATGGGAGTACAGAGAATATTATGCAGATAAACTATCCTACACGCAAGTCAAAAATGAAAAAATTACAAAATTTGACTTGTGTTCCCTTTTCACAAACCCACAAACAAATCAACATCTACACCTTACAAGCAAGATATTTCTTATAATAAAATAGATGGAGAGTGAGAGCGGTAATGGTGGGAGAGGCATTTCAAACTCTGCAACAGGTGGGGAGGACGGAGATCATGAGGATGATGATGGTGATGGAGAGTGGGTTCTTGTCCTATTGGCATTTGTTGAGGCGTGGTTTGAGTTTGAGGATGTATTCTTCTTCTTGGATCCTTGCCAAGTTTGGTTCGTAAAGGTTGTGGCTACCAGATTTTTGGGGTAGCTTCTTTTCTTGTGCCTAGCTCTGAGATGCGATGGTTGTTTGTTGGCTCCATGCTACTTGTGTGTGGTGGTGGGGCTTTGTCTTTGGTGGATTTTTTTCCTTTTGGGCTATAGTGGGAGGTTGTGTTTCTCCTGCTTGGTGGTTCTTTTGTGGTTTGGTGGGCTATGCTTGCCTTTGAGCTTTTCTAGCTTGGGTGTCTAGGTTATGTCTTGCCCAACTTCTTGGCTTCTACTCCTTCTCTGTGGTGGAGCATGTTCTTGGCTGGTTGCTCTGTTCTTGTGTGGAGTGGTTGTTTTTTGGTGGATGGCCCTTGTTCCTTCTTGTGGTCTCTAATGCTTTTAGGGTCTGCTGTTGTGGTTTTTTTTGTCTCTAGTGATGGTTCTTTTGGGCAGCTCAAGGGTGACTTTGTGTTCACCAGTGATGTGGTTTCCTTGTGGGTTGGGTTCCTTTCTTTCTCTGTTCTATCATCTTAGCTTTCTTGGTTTTGTTGTTGGTTGTGTTCGCTCAAGTTGGGAGCTATTGGGTCCTCTTTTCTGAGGATGCTACTGGTCTTTTTGTGCCCCTTTTGGTTATCTAAGCTCTTTTTTATGTGGGGGTTGGTTTTTTTTGGCTTTCTACTATGTTGCTTGTAGGTGATCATTTTGTGCGTTTGTGCCTTTTTGTTTGAGGCCTATTCTTTGTAGGCATTGGTCTCTTACCAGGTTTTTCCAAAGGGTGGTATGGTTGCTTTTTTTGTTGCTGCACTGGCTTTCTTCTCAGATCTTATGGAGGTGGATTCAATTGCTATGGAGGTGGAGCTAGGAGGCAATTATCTTTGGCTTCCTCAGTTGTTGATCCTTTTGAGATGGACGCTTCTCCTATGGAGGTGGAGGTTGAGGGTGCTAAATTTTTTAGGCGGTAGTGAACTTGTTGGTCATGATATTCTCTCTAATGGAGGGGAGTTCCCTCCTTTTGAGGTGGAGATGGAGTTGGCTTCCTAGTCTGAATGGTGGCTTTTTTTCTCCTTCATTATAAGCTATTTTGGATCTGAGCTACTCTTGCAGAGTGGTTGTTTTGCTATTAACTGGCTTTTACAAGTTGGTGGTTGCCTCGTTGAGTCTGATGGATATCTTTTGGGTTCATGTTCCCTTAAAAATTGGGTAAAGGGTTTAAGGTCCCTTCAAAACCTTTGGGTTTAAGGTCCCTTATAACACCTGGTTGTTTTTGGTTATGGGCTCTAGGACCCTGTATTTCCTTTATGTAGCCAGTGTTGTATACTAAATTTTTTAGTGTTGTGGTTGTTTGGTTGTTGATGGTATTTGGTTTATCTTTGATGCAACATGATTCTCTTGGATAGGGTTGCAGGTCTCTTCAAAACCATCTTGTAATGGGTTTGGGTCCCATCAAAACTTATTTTTCCTCATAAAAAACAAGAGGTTTCCTATCCATTGGTGCATCCACCAAGAGATAAAGGACCATTGTTGACAGAGGTGGTGGATGATTTTTGACCATCTTCCATGCAACAATAACAAGGTCCCATAATATTTCTTGAGGAAACTCTACTGTGAGCTTTTCTTCAAAAAAATCCCCAACTATTTTGATATTCAAGACTTCCACGGTAGAGGTGATGGGTATGCATAGGATAGACCAAGGGAACATATTGATCCTAAGTGGCTAGAAAAACATGCACTCGCTAGACAATCTTATGGGCACATGGTTGTCCCTTCTGTTGTGAAGGAGAGTGTTGAGGTTGAGACACTATAGTCTATTAGTTCCTTGACCCAGTGCACCATAGATCATGCAAGTCCTATAGTACAACATGATTCAAGGGAGACTTTGAGGGGTAGCGTTCCACCCCATTTTTTTAGGCTTGTGGGTCCACCTATGGTTATGACCCCATGGATAGTTAGGAGGCAGGTGTGTAGGCTACAACTGCAGCTAACCAGTTGGTGATGATAGCTGCCCTCCTAAATGAGGCTTTCAGCCTTGATACTCAGGTAAATGTTAGCAAGTTCATTGAATTTAATTTATTAAATTTCATTTTTGAAATGTAAGATTAACTAATTTAGTTTAATGATTGTAATGAAATTTCAGGGTCATAGCATTCACTTAGATTTTAGCAATCTTCCACCTTCGTATTACGCTATGACATGTATTGTTGAGGTATGTAACTAGTAAACAATTATAAATATTACATGTGAATAGAATTGTTATATGAATGGTATTCTAATGTATAATTTTGGATATTGAATAGGTTAATCTTGGAGATTTCACGACAACACCTCCCAGTGGCAATGGAGTTTGAAGCTTCACTCAGGTAATAGAATAAAGAGTTTAACTAATGAATTGTACTTAATAGATTTGTGTAGTTTATATTTATATCATTGATTACATTGTATTACACACCTTTCAAACTCAAATAATTACTTCACATTGCATAACTAATAACTAGATGTTGATAGATGACAAAATTTTAATTACAATATAGTTTTTTAGAAATTCAACATAAGTAGTGATGCAATTACTTCACATTGCATAACTAATAACTAGGAGCAACTGCCAATTGCATTAGCTTGTCATGGAATTCCATGAGACCAAATTTTATTGAGAAATTTTTTCAAACAGTTCACTGCCTTATCTATACTATGGATGCTTGGAAATTTTTTATCAAAGCATAATAGTAAGCAATAGCATAGAAAAGACAATGAGATGTTTGAAAAAATTCCTCAAAGAAATGTGTTCTTATGGTGATTTTCATCACCATGAGACCACATCTATTTGAGGAATTTTTTCAAACAACTCACCACCTTGTCTATCCTACCACATTTACATACATGAAGCATTTTATCAAACATTTCACTTCCTTGCTGATATGGCTAAAATCTTAAAACAAGTGCTTTCAAACAAACCATGGATGCTTGGAAAAAATATATCAAAGCATAATAGTAATAAATAGCATAGAAAAGGAAGTGATCTATTTGAAAAAAAATCCTCAAAGAAATGTGGTCTCATGGTGATGGAATGTCATTCCATCACCATGAGACCACATTTCTTTGAGGCAATTTTTCAAATAGCTCACTGCTTTAAGATGGATAATCCTCTTTAATCAAATCAAATAATTTTAAGGTCTTGGATTTGATCCTCAAATCTAATCCTATCCTCCATCTTCATCCTTAGATCCTATTCTTCCAATCCCTAAGTTCATTTCTAATCCATCATCCTAATTTTCATCCTCATCCAAAATCAATACCAATCTTTCTTCCAATCAATCCTCCACTGTGTCTAACCATCTAATATATCCTCCATCCAACCTAATCTATTCTAATCCACCTTCATCTATTCCAACCAACCCCAACCATATTGATGATGATGATGAGGATATCATTTTTGACCAACTCGATGATGATAATGAGAGAATTATGGATCGCCTTGAATCAATTTTCAATAGACAGAATGCTCCAATTTTCCACCAATCCCCCATCCAAAGCTCCCCTCAAGTCCCATCCATATCATCCCCATCCACCACCACTAATTTTATCCTCACCTACTACTTCCATAATTATAAGGATGCCATGCTTAGATGTCTCCTTGGCATTGGTGTTGAGCTTCCTTCCTCCCTACCTTCATCCAATCCCAATCCATCTCCTCTTGCTTATCCTCCCCCTATTAAATATCCAAGATACTAAGAGGGGGGGTGAATCAGTATCTTCTTAAATTTACTGAACAAATAGCATCCAATTATTCCAATGCATAAAACAATAAAGATAATTAAGAGCATTAGTAGAGCATGAAATCATTCAACACATGAACACTAAGATTTTTGCATGGAAAACCCAAAATGGGAAAAACCATAGTGAGTGTTAGTTCACAATATTGTATAACTGGTTATAAGGTATTACAAAATGGGTGGCTCACTATTAGGACTCATTGTCCAGAAACAAAAGGCTCACTGCCTATAGAATTACAAAGATAGAATGGCTTATAGCCACAAGCTAGAATGATAATGTACACCTAATTAGTGTTGATTTAGTTCGAGTGAAGCTCAATAAATAGACTTAATGCACTTCATCATCTTCACACTTTTCACATTCACAGATTCACAATCACTACTACATCTACACACCTCAATCTTCAAATTTTTCCAACATATATACTCGATCCATCTGCAAGCATCAATTACGTCGGCCTAGTTAGATGCAACCAAAAAGACTATCTGTCGGCTCCAAAAATCCTTCAAGAGATAATTCAAAAAGGTGAAACATGCTACATCATGTCATCATGGACCTAAGATAAGTTGCACATATATCCGCACAACAAAAATTAATTCATCATAGCTCTGAAAAATCCATGAAGTCGTCCAAATATAAGCTTAATGACAAAGAGTAATGCCGATTCATCATACGAGCATTTGAGCATGAGATATTTTGAACACACAACCTTTTGACATCCAAAAAAGTTTCCCAAAAACCACAAACAATGGCAGTCAACTATTAAGAACTGTGGATCAAAACATCAAAGGATGATAACTACATACCGGATTATACCAGATCAAGTACTAGTTCAAAGTACTAGATTAAAACAAGACTTGATCTAGAAGTTGCAACTCATATATCATGGTGACAACAATGACAAAAAAACTGTATAAAAGGATGTTCTTCATTTTTCCAACAATCCCTCCTTTGTCATTGATGGCAACATGTGCCAAAATTTCAAAACAAAACTTATAAAAACTTTTGTTTTCAGCATCAAACTCCTATTTACAACACTCTCCCCCTATCACCAATATTTTCCTTCCACTATCACCTTTTCTCCCCCCTTTGACATCAAGGACAAAGGGTGTCCCCAAAATTTGAAATATGAAAAAAAAGAAAACAAAGTGACATGTATTAACTAGAGGATGGGGAGCCTTGAAGCTCCTTAAGAATACCTTGCCATGCCGATATACCATTCTCCCAACTTCCCTTTGCAGCAATCCACACCTTGTTCAAAGATTCCAACTCTACCAAAGTTTCCTTTGCATCATCCAGAGTACCAAGGGTCAGATTTATCTTCTCAAGTTTTTATGCACCTTCAAAAACCTTGGCAAACAGAGTGTACTCCATTCTTATAATGTCACTTAACTGATCAATTTTTTTGATAATCTCTTCCTTCTACTTCTGTAAAATAAAGAATTTATCTTTATGCATAGAGATGGCATTCCAGGTAGATCTGTCCCTATCTTTAGATATACTGTAAGTACCAGAGAAAATAGTCAACTGGGACTCAATGGAGTCCATAACAACCTTAATGTTTTGAGTGGCATCCAACCACTTTAGGAAATAAGTAAGAACAACATTTTCTTTTGATTCACAGATCTGCACATCTTCCATGTTCTTCTTAACATTTGTATGAGCCATAACACACTTTTCATGCAACACCAATAGCCTTTTCTCTGCTATCTTCTCCTCAACCTCTTGTTTTGTCTTTTCACTAGGACTAGAGGCATACTCCTTAAAAGAATCCAATAACAATCTCAAATTTTCTATAGGAGTGAGAGATGCATCTATAGATGTACTAGGTGTGGTCTCCTGCAATTCCTTAAGAGCATCTTTGATGAGTTATGTTCCTTTCTAATGAGTTTCAAGAATCTCCTTTCTTCTAGATGCCTACAATGCATCCCCTAATACTACTTTATTCACCAGAGAAATATTCTCCACATCTACATACCCTTCAATCATAGGAAGTTGTAGAAGCTCCTGAGGAATTATTGGTTGGAATATGATCTACTTGGACAACAAGCCTTTCAATATATCATTACCAGAGGAGTGTTTTCTGGGAGACTTAAGAGATTCTACAATCTGCTTTTGAATTTCTTCACTTTTCCTAGTAGATTCCTCATTTTTCTTTTCTTCCTCTTTCTTTTCCTTTTCTCCTTCTCTTCTTCTTCCACTTTCTCTTCTTCTTTCTTCTCTTCCTTTTTATCTACATCTTTATCTTTGTCCTTGTTGTCTTCTCCATCATTTCCTTTACTTTCACCTTCATCTTTCTCTTCCTTAGCATTATCTTTACCATCATTATCCTTTTTACCTTGAGTGTGCTCTAGAGGAACATCATCATGTTTCTCTCTTTTTGCTTCTCCATTTCTAGAGGATTATTTTCACACCTGTATCTAGAGGTATATCTGCATCAATTTTTTTTGAAGGAATCTCTATATCACCTGTACCAGAAGGAATATTTTCTATAGCTTCTTATGGAGACACTTCTTCTCCTATCTTAGGTTTGGAATTGGATGGTTGTGAACCAAGCATACCATAATTTTCAGTTGTGTCCTTTATTACCTTTGCAGTTTCCTTCCTTATCTTCTTTATTTTCTTCTTATCCCTAGTCATCAAAATATTAACCCTTTTCTTCATTTTGAACATATATGTACATATCTTTTTCATAGTTTCTAGATCATCTAGGGTCAGAGAAGACCCAATTTTATCAAATGCATCATTCCTGATTTTCTCTTCAAGTTCAACAACCTCTGATCTTCTTTTCATCAAGGCTACCCACATATTCTCAAGAAAAATTTTCTTCACATCATCCCACTTAACTTCCAAGATGATAACATATTAAATGACAATTAAAATTAATTTTTTCTTATCCTCTTTTCCAACATGATCATAATATTTTTTTGTAGTCTTCAACATGTTTTCAAAATGCAACAAAGAATTGAGAGTTGCCTCTAATTTGAATTGGGGGCCAAGACTTACTAAAATGTCCTTATGTTCTCCCTAGTATGGAGAGGCTTCTTCAAGCATATTTTCTTCCTTTAGTTCTGGTTTGGTGTGAACATGAACATGAAAAATATGCTCTTCATCTTTCTCAGAGGATGATACAATATGTACTCTCTTAGAACTAACACCTTCACTAGAGAATACATTTCCTCTTTTCTTCCTTACCAATCTTGCATCGAGATCCTCTTCCTCTTCATCTTGATCATCTGTGACACTAAGGTTCTTTTTCCTTGAAGCCTTTTCTTTCTTTCCTCTTTTTCTAGAAACCACCAAAGGAGTTTCTTTCATCTTCCTAGATCTAGTAGTAGTTCCAAAAGGAGCTGGGCCTTTTCCTTTATCAGGAACACTAGGGTCTGCACTCGCTGTAGGAGCTGCGAAGGGTTTAGAAGGAGCAGTCATACCAGACCTCCTTTGTCTTGATTATTCTCCCTCCTTCTACTCACTCTTAGCTCTGCTTAGCAAAATATCATCATCAGTAAAACCTACTTCTTTAAGCTTATTTTCAAAATTATTCCTTATTATGGGCTTCATGTGCTCCATGTGAACTTTCATAGTCTTTTAATCATAAGTCCCAATCCTAGGTTCATTTGCATCCTTTGGAATTTTTAGTAATATCTGCACATAGCCTTCGACTTCATTTTATGTGATCTCATAGCCAAGAGGTTGAATCCATACAGTCTAGGGACCAATAGCTTCAATCATACATTCATCTGAAGAAACATGAAATATTATATAATTTTTGTACTTCTCAACAACTTTCCTTGGAATCCTTTCTCTCTCATTCATATTACTTTTGAACACAACAATGAACTTTTTTAGAGCATTTTCTCTATTCTTTAGATCACCTAGATTATGTAAGTAATCAAAAATTTGATGTTCCACAGGTCTGGATGAATCCCAAGACACCACATGATCCTTTCCAGGAAGTCTCTTCATGAAATAGAACAACAAACATACAATCAATGAGCTGAATTTAAAAGCATACTTTTTTTCCTTGGTCATCCTCAAATTCTCAAGCAACTATAATGGAAGAAGTTCATGCAGACCATAATCTACACCATTGACCGCCATATCAAAACTAGTATAAATATTTGTAGCCAAAATAGAGTTCTCTCTATTGGTGAAGTAAATTTTTTGATCAATCATCATAGCGGCATATTTCATGGTTGGATTAGTGATGGAATTCATTGTAAGAGCTCTCTTATCATATTCAACACTGGTGAGCTCCATCACAACCTCATTCTTCACTGCTTTTAGCATGGGTAATGGTTCGGTGTCACAAATTCTAGTAACAACCCTAATTAACTCCTTAGTTATCAGATGAGGTCGGTTAGACCACAACAAAATCTGCTGAGAATAGGTTTCACATATCTATCATCAACCATGAAACTGAAATTAGGAAAGTAGTTCCACCTGTCCAATTTCTTGGTGACAACATTTGAGTATTTAGGTTTCACTAGGAAATTGTCTCTAGTGAGCTCATTCTACCAAATATCCACCAATTTTCTATGATTGAATTCATTTTTTTTCACTCGAATGTACATTCTCGTATCCTCTGTTAGCATAACCCCACGAGGGATTGATGAGAAGGTGCCCATAGGGTCATCTTTTTAGACCTTCATAGAATACTTTTTATATGATGGTCTAGGTCTTTTTGAAGTATTAACAACTATAGGGGTTGCCATTCTTCTCAATTTCTAGCTCAGAAAACTTCAAAAGATGATACTCACAAAACCCACAACAACACAGCTAAGAAAAATACTTTTTTCTTCAAGAAGAACCAGAGTTAGGGTTTGCACAACTCAAACTCCAAATTTCCTCAAGAATGCTCCAAAATTCTTTCCAACTTCTTCAAACACACAAGTGATTAAATTTCCTTACTAAAACACTTAGTAAAATAATGATTTACTTTAGTTTGCATTAAATGTAGTAGGATACAAAAAGCTACAACACAAAAAACCCTAATTCGCTCCGCAAAACAACATGCTTGCATATTTTCTTCCGGTTTCTTTTCCAAATATTGTGCCTCACAATTCCTTACAACATATCCATGAGTCAAAGGCCAATGCACCAAATATCTAGGGGGTTCATACAATTTTCTATTGAAGCTCCCTTAAGACCATGCAAGGTCTAGTTCACAAAGGAATTGTCTGTATCGTATGAGGGCACAGACACATCTGTCATCTCAGTATCTTCTTTATTCCTCCAAATCTTATTCATCTCTTGCTTAATCTAATTCTTGTCAACTTTCTTCACAGGTTCATTCTTTTCTACTAGATCAATCTACTTTCCCTTTTTACTCCAGCAAACTCTTGAGATATGTCCTGATTTGTTACAATTATAGCAAACAACATTCCTCTTATTAGTCTAACTTCCACTGATTCTTGTTATGCATTGATTAGATTTATGCCCATACTTATTGCAAGTATAACAGTAGCCATTAAAATATTTATTTACTCTTCCTCCATCAAACTGACTCATCATTCAAGTTCTGCATTGACTAGCTTTATGTCCAATTTTATTACAAGAAAAACATTGTCTAGAGAAGGAACTAGAAAATTGATTTTCCTAATTTTGCATTTAGTTGCCCTATGACCATATTTATTATAGGAAAATCAAATACCATTGAAAGATGGATACCTTTGTGCATTAGGTTTTCTGATTGGAGGTTCTCTAACAAAGTTCTTTGAATTTATTTTCTACCTCCCTTTATCTCGAGTCTTCTGATTGTTCACTGTATTTTGCACAGTCTTGGAACTTTCACCAGTATCATTTCCCAGACCACCTTTTCCTTTATAATGCCTCTGCCCTACAATTAATTCATCAAGCTTATCTGAGCTATATTTGAAACTATCTTCACAAATCTTTTCTTTCTCCAGATCTACTTTCAAATTGACCACTTCTTGTTTGAGCTTAGTGCATTCATCAGACTTGCTTTGTACCATTTTATTTAGAAATTCTTCAATTCTTTTCTTTTCCTCCACTTGTACCTTCAAATCGGTAATTTTTCATTAGCCTACTTCAACTGATCAATTACTTCCCTATGCTTTTCTTTGAACGTCTTCAATTGCTCTTTCAACTTTCAAACACATTCATTTGCATCTTCAAGATTTTCTTTCAACTCTCTATTTTCACTTTCAACTTTATCAAGATCTTCAAGTGCAGTCTGAAGCTCTTCTTTATCATTCATTTGTTCCATCTTCAGGATCTTCCTCAAGTTGTTAGGCTTCTTTGGAGGAACCAAGCTCTTATACCAATTGTTAAATATCCAAGATACTAACAGGGGGGGTGAATCATTATCTTCTTAAATTTACTAAACAAATAACATCCAATTATTCCAATGTGCATAAAATAGTAAAGATAATTAAGAGCATTAACAGAGCATGAAATCATTCAACACATGAACACTAGAATTTTTACGTGGAAAAACCAAAATGGGAAAAATCACAGTGAGTGTTAGCTCATAATATAGTATAACCAGTTATAAGATATTACAAAATGGATGGCTCACTACCAGGACTCACTTTCCAAAAATAAAAGGCTCACTACCTACAAAATTATAAAGAAGGAATGACTTACAACCACAAACTAAACTAATAATGTACACCTAACTAGTGTTGATTCAGTTCCAGTGAAGCTCAATAAATAGACTTAATGCACTTCATCATCTTCACACTTTTCATATTCGTGGATTCGTAATCACTACTACATATACACACCTCAATCTTCAAATCTATCCAACATATATACTCGATCCATCTACAAGCATCAATTAGGTCAGCCTAATTAGATGCAACAAAAAGACTATCTGTCAGCTCCAAAAATCCTTCAAGAGATAATTCAAAAATGTGGAACATGCTACATCATGTCAACATGGACCTAAGATAGGTCGCACATATATATACACAACAAAAATTAATTCATCATAGCTCTGATAATCGATGAAGTCAACCATATATAGGCTTAATGACAAAGAGTAATGTCAATTCATCATACGAGCATTTGAGCATGAGATATTATGAACACACAACCTTTCGACATCCAAAAATGTTTCCCAAAAATCACAAACAATGGTAATCAACTATTAAGAAATGTGGATCAAAACACCAGAGGATGATAACTGCATACCAAATTATATCAAATCAAGTACCGGTTCAGAGTTCCAGATTAAACTAAGACTTGATCTAGTAGTTGCAACTCATATATCATGGTGACATCAATGACAACAAAAAATATATAAAAGGATGTTCTTCTTCATTTTTACAACACCCCCTTCCTTTGACAACAAAAACCAAGCCTTTAGCCAAAATTCCCCTCCAAACCCTTTTCATGGTCCTCATCCTCATCCTCAGTTTACCAATCTATGGAAACTTCCACCTCTTATTCCACTTATTCATATCCCACATCCTTAAAATCCACATCCCCCCACTATTTCCAAGCAAATTAATCCCATGTCTCTCATAATAACTTCCTCCAAGGACTATTTACAAAGGTGGTTGTTTCCCCATGAAAAAAAAAAGTGGTGCAATCTTCCCATATCATGCATCCACCTTCATCACCCCCACATCAACATAAACCCTAATACCCTAAATCTTATGAATCCCCTATCAATCCATCTATACAAGTTGAAGAGTTTATAAAACCTTCCTCCCTCATCAAACCATCCATATCAAATGAATTATGTCCATCTACTAATTCAAAGCATGTTAACATTGATTCCCCTCCATATAAAGATCAAGGAATCCCTTCTCCATCATACATGTTCCCCTTCCATCTCATGATCCCATTTCCAATTAAGAACAACATATCCCTTCCATCTCATCTAATGATATCTTTCCATCTAAAGATCAATATATCCATTCATCTCACTCTCACAAGCCCCTCTCTCCCACTTCATCTAATGACATCCTTCTATGTCCAGATCAAAGTACCTCTTCCACTCCATTGTATGACCACTCTCGAAATGTGGTATCAAAGTACACCTTCCACCCCATCTAATGATCCTTTTCCCTCATAATCAAAACACCCCTCCCTCTTCATGTCATTATCCCTATCCATCTTATAACCAAGACCACACTATACCATCCACCCAATCCCAACATAATAGCATAGAAAAGAAATGAACTATTTGAAAAAATGCCTTAAAGAAATGTGGTTTCCATCACCACAAGACCACATTTCTTTGAGAATTTTTTTCAAACAGTTAATTGCCTTCTCTATGCTACCACATTTGTCATACATTTATATCAAATAATTTTATCAAACAATTCATTTCCGTGAGCTTACTACCTTTTCAATGTGGTAGCAATGACAAGGTAGTGAGTTGTTTGAAAGAATGCCTCAAAGAAATGGGGTATCCTGGTGATGTATATGGGGTCTCTTGGTGATATACATCACTAGGAGACCCCATTTCTTTGAGGCTACATTGCCAAGATACCCCATTTCTTTGAGGAATTTTTTCAAACAAATCACTAGGTAAAAGCACAAAGCTGTCACACTTTCAACCAAATAAATAGTTTTGAGCAAAAATATTTTGTTCTAAACTGTTTCGGTCGAGCCAGTTTCACCTGAAACCATGTGGCCTATACATGACACATAGAGTTTTAGGTGAAACCCTTTCACCCAAAACCATAAAATTTGAATTGTTTTGTTTGTCGCATTGAAACGTGGCTTATTTTACGTGTAGGGTTTTAGTAGAAAGAGTTTCAATCAAAACCATTCCTACCGAAACCCTTTCTATCAAAACTATCTATGTGGCATCCTAATTGGTAGCCAACTCAGCTTTTTTCTGAATTTTATGAAACTTTCAACTTCAACTAAGTATTTCTTCAATCATAATGTTTTTTTTTGATAAAAAAAAAGCCCTTTTGAAGAGATCAAAGTGGTGAATCCAAATATGTAATTTTTTAATATTTTTGATTAGATTTAATATATTTCATTTTTAAAATAATGCAAGTGGGTTGTTAAAGTTAAAAAAGAGGCTGATTGGAAATTAAAAAAGAAATAGTAAAACATATTAAATTTTAAAAATATATATATATGGTGCACTAGAGGAGAGAGTCCTTTTCAAAAGGGTATAATTTGTTTTTTTTAAATGATAAAAAATAGAAATAGTTGATGTCAAATGAAAACTCAAATTTTGACAAGTTTGAGTTTAAAATGTTATTACAAGAAAAATATACAACAAAATTTCAAAAAAAAATTACATGCTCTAGATATTGAAGTTACCTATTTGGAGAAAAAAAATTAAGGGAAAATGAAGTCTTTTTCTATTTGTTTCTTGGTGACAAGTGAACATCACTTTTTCTTGAAATTTTCAGCATTCCAAAATCTTCTCTTAAATTGATAAAAAATAATCAAAATGATTTTAAAAAAATCTGAAAAATTATAGGAATAAACTTCATCAAATATTTCTGCATTTCATTAGTTTATATCATTTTGAAATTCAAAACATAAAAACCACTTCTATGTGGTCGAAGTTCAATTTTTTTTTGTTGTTGGCCAATTCCTTTATAAAGTGTGACATAGGTTTGTGTGTTTACCCCACTACCTTGTAATTGCTACCACATTGACAATCACCAAGATACCCCACTTCTTTGAGGCATTTTTTCAAAAATCTCACTACCTTGTCATTGCTACCACATTGACAAGGTAGTGAGCTCACTACCTTTTCAACATGGTAACATGAGGGAAATATGATATATTTTGGATGGATATGATGTAAATGGTTGATGTTTCAAGTGAAATGATGGTTGAGAAAGGGTTTCCCAAGTCTGATCTAGGGCTGCAAAGGTCAAGTTTGCAAATTGAGGTCTCAAGATGGTCAAATGGTGAAACTATAAATATGCATATAATCTACCCAGTATTCAAAATATATGTGTAAAAATGTAATAGCAAAGAAAATACAAACATATGTAGACTTGGAACCAAAACATATGTAAACTTGAAATATAGAAACGAAATGTCTAACTATCAACTAATCAATGTGGATACTTACAAATTAATACAAATTTATGCACATACTTACAAATCAATAAGAACCAATACATTAATAACAATAACATGACTTAAAAAAATCAATGTGCATACTTACAAATCAATCCAACAAACTATTCAAGTCTTCTCTACTCTTTATTGTGTCAAGTATTGCCTCATGGCTAGACTCACACACCTTTCAAAAGGTCTTGTTCAAAGGTCTACCCCCATATTTTATCAACTGAACATTGGATGCCATTACAAGGTTTGAGTAATAAAGAATCTTCTAATTCATTTCAAAGTCTTGAAAGAGCCAAACACTAACACTCTTATGTGGGTACCTTCTAATGCATGTTCCAGTAACAACTATTGAGCCTGTAGGGCATTCAATGTTTTCTCCATCTGTAACTGGGGCCCCTAATTTCTTTTTGGCCTCAACACAATGACACAAGTAATAATCCATTCCCTCTTGATTGTATTCATTTGTAATAATTAATTAAACATGCCCTACATTGATATGAGCAAAAAATTAGACAAAATTAGTTAGCATTAAAAAAACACTACAAAGTAAGATAACATTAGGAATTTCAAAAACTATGCAAGTAATATCACTTGGTTGAGCTATATCTAATATGTGGTAAAATCCAATTGATGATTCCATCTGTGTTAGTTCCAATATCATCAGGGGTTGATACATGTCGAGTGGGCTAAGATAAATTAACCACCATTCAATAACCCACTCCTTTGACTCACACTCATTTCAGGCTTGAATTGTACATGATGAACAAAAGCATGCCATCTTTGGTGTATGGATACTCCGTGAACTTGCATTTGAGCTTCTAAAAGAGTGTAGCTCACTTGATCCTGTTAGTGTACAATAGTCCTCATATGGTGCAATATTAATATAATCTATCAACCAAAAAAATCTATGAATTGAATACTTACTTTCATTACTTGGACCCATTGAAGTATTACACCACTCAACAATTGATTTTTCATCTGTCAACTTTGCATTGTATTTATACTTTAACTCTTCTCATGCTAACGATCTTTTGATACATGTTTCTCCACATTATGCTCCCCCTTTCCATTCCTAACCTCACAAAAAGTTCCACATATGTTGAACACATTTAATAACACGCATCTTGTTCAACCAATAGAACATCCACAAGTTCTAAAATTGTGTTGCATAGTTATTCGACCATATTATATGTTGATTATATGTGTAGACACCTAAATTTGGACACTTACATTGGTCCAAATTTATCCCTTTTTGTCTAAACATCCTTTTATTTGCAATAATTAGGTAATATCACTATTATCTAATTAATATCCTTAAATTCCTCTAAACCCCTAAGGTATTTAGTTAACAATTAAATACCTTACTCCTTAATCCCCCTTTCATCAAATGAATTAAATAAATATGACATTTATTTAATTCCTCACATGTCACATCACTTTTCCTTAATCTTAATCAACCACTTAATCTCATCATTAGGGATGTGCACATGCCTAATCCTTGATTAGGATGTGTCACATTCTCCAAATTTTTCAAGTTGGCTTCTAATCCTCATTACCCTTTAATTATCTTCTAATTATTGATTAGTTAAGCCTAATTAGTACCTTGGTCAACTCTCCCCATCCCCCAAGGAATTTCTATTCCTCCAAGGAATATTCTCTTCCCCATGCAAGTCTTCTAGAATCTTTGACTTGTCACATCAAGTCACATGTGGGTAAGTACTTACCTTTTTAAGGACCTTATTTTATCCAAGGTACTTTCCACCTCTCTTTTTGGAACCTTGTCTTATCAAAAATATTCCTCAATTGTTGTGAATTTGAAATTCCTTTTTATTCTCCCTAAATTTTCCTCTTCCCCATGTGATCATTGAGAGGTCACATCAAGTCACATGTCAAGGTACTTGCAAGTACCTCCATCACATGTCCTTCCACCTCATTTACACCTCATCACATCCTTGGCCACTTCACCTTCCACATGTCAAGATAAGAGGGCTTGTGAGTCCTCAACTCACCATAGCCCTTCATCTTGGCCATGGTAAATACCCCCTATTTTCTCTCATTTAGGAACCTTATGCATCTAATACCAAACTCTTGCTATTTTTCCATTTAAAGCCATAATTAGCCAATTTGCATATTTTTCCTTCATCATAGCACTTGAATCCACCATTATCACACTTTCAAGTTCATCTTGCATCTTCGTCTCATTTGCCATCCAAGGAGCATACACAATATCCAAGATTGAAGGGCCAACCAAGGAACAACTTGACAACGTATAATCGTTTCATTCCATCTTCTTTGTTCAAGTTCAACATTTTTCCCAATCTTGAGGTGTTAGGTGTTCTTCATTATTTCTTGCATTTTGTTGTTGCTGCACATTTAGGAACAAGGATTTTTACCTAATCACTTTTTTGTCATGCCTGGTGGGACCCACAAATGGGTCTCTTGCTCTCAATTTTGTTGTTGTTTCACTATCTGTAGATTTAGGTTTCAGAGAGGTGGACCCGCCCTTGCAGAGAGGTGGACCTACCCATAGAGGGGTGGACCTACTCATCCAGGGGCATACTGATCACCAAGGGGTGGACCTTCCCTTACAGAAGTGAACCTGCCCTCCATAGAGCCCATAAACAACAGGTTTTCCAAATTTTAGCAGAGGGGTGGACCTGCCCACCCAGGGGAAGACCTACTTAAAACAAAGGAGAGGACCTACCCAAAACAGAGGAGCAGAATTTCCCAAAACAACATTTTCCAGAAAGTAAAAATTGCATTTTAATCATCATTTTTTGTTGTTTTGAGTATTTTTGATCTTCTAATGTGTGTTGTTGGTGTCTGTGCAAGGATTTGACTAATGTTTTATGGAAAATGAGAAACAAATTACTAACAAGTTGCTTGCAGGACCATTCATTTTGAAGCTTTATCAGTTGTTTGTTATCATTTTTCATTAATTTAGGCACATAGTCTAATTAGGAGGAGGTAAAATTTACATTGTGTGTCATGTTTGTGGTAAGCTATTGAAGTATCCAATTCCCTTGCACCATTTGACGATCCTGGGTGAAGATAATTTGTAGCTTACCAAGTCCTTTGAGTCAACTTTTTGCTTTTTCTTAGGGGATCTGCTTGGGGATTTCATCACCCCAAGGGACGATCCCAACCACACATACCGCACTGGGTATACAAAGGGAGGAGGCTAATGATTTACCCCAATCCAACCACATCATTATTGAAGTGTCAGGATGATGTGAAGAGTTGGTCTTAGCCTTTAGTATCTTGCTAAGGTTCCCGACTCACGCTTGTGATGGGCTAGTGTTCACGGTTTGGGCCTCACGTACTGAGTGTATATCAAGGACTCCTTAGCCACCTTGTTTATCCTCGATAGAGGAATTTTTTGGCCATACCCATTCTACTAATCTTAGGATCATGCTACTTGAACTGTTTTCTTTATGCAAAACCAATAATTTTTTGTTCAGTCAAGTCAGCCTTATCCTCTGATTGTTGTTCGCTTTGTTTTGGGTCCTTTGCCATAGTCATTTTTTGCAAAAAAAAAGTTCAGATTTGTGCAGAGGGGTGGACCTGCCCTACCAGAGGGTGAACCTACCCTCTATCTTAGTCCCTTTTTAGCTTATTTTTGTCATATTTACCCAACTTTTTCTCAAACATGCATACCTTCCCTAGTAGGGGCTTACCTGCCCTCATAGGGGTGGACCTGCCCTTGGGAGGGGTGGAACTACCCTTGGAAAGGTGTACCTATCCCTTTAACAGTCAGTTTTATCACCCATTTCATCATTCTGAGCACCCGTTTCATCGTTCTGAGCGCCCGTTTCATCATTCTGATCACTTGTTTCCCCATTCTGAACATTCGTACATCCATTATGAGAATCCATTCCCTGTACCGAACATTCATCCTTTTCATCTGAACATCCATTTCCTCATTTTGTGTGCCCATTTTCCCATTCCAAATAACTATTTTTTCCCTTTTTCACTAGACAGGCATACTTGCCCTAGTAGGGGCATACCTACCCTTGTAGGGGCAGACTTGCCCTTGGATGGGCCTTGAATAGGCATACCTACCCCAAACAGTTATTTTTGCTTGTTTTTTACTAAATAGGTGGACCTGCCCTTGGATAGGTGGAATTTCCCACAAAGGGGTGGACTTGCCACCAAGGGGCAAACTTGCCCAAAATAGAGGGGCAGACCTGCCCAAAAACATAATTTTTCACCCTTTATTCAGTCGCTTCGAGCACCCATTTTCCTGTCATCAAAATTTTTCCGTAAGACATTGTTTAATCAAAAAAACCACATGGGTGCTACTTAGAACATCATTAGATTCCATATCTATAATCAAATAATCCATCCCACTCATTTATACTTCATTTTGAGGGTTTTGATTTTTATGTCAAAACTTCCTGAGGCCATAACTTTTGACTTGGGTGTTCGATTGGGCTAAGATTTTACGAGTGGTTGCATTATGAGGTGGCATGTGGATTCCCAACTAATCCTCAAAAATTTTAGTTGGACCCCATTTCAATTCATTTTCAGGGCTCCAAAATTTCATCTTGACCCTCAAAATTGTAATTTAGTATTTTTTTTTCAATTTTTGAAAAATCATTTTCGTTAATAACTCAGAATGCATGTCTTAGATTTTGGATGTTGGAAATTCATTCTATCTTAGTATTGGGTATTTTTTTTGGAAAAAACTAGACTCTCAAAAGTATGTCTGTGAAGTTTCTTAAAATGGCAAAATTTGACAATTTTTGAAAACTGCCAAATCTAGTAAAAATCTAATTGTCAACACCTTGCGTCATCTAGTTAAACCCCCTGAACTTGGTTTAGAATCAATCCTATCATGTCCTCTAATCCAATCCCAATTTTAGCTTTGGTCCATCGACATTCTCGCAAGATCATTCATCTATCATCTGAATCACATAGAGAGCATCTCTAGGTTAGGTATCCATCATCGCTTTCCCAATCCAAATCCTCTGAATTTCATTTGAAGTGGTTACCCAAATTGATCTAGGCATCTGAATCTAATTGTCATCATACATAGCTTCTTAGTATCGTCATCCATCCTAAGTTAATTATCATCGTCGGCCTAATCAATCCAGTTTCAATCTAAAAGTGGATTATGTGCCACAATCATCTATCTATCTTTTAATCCGATCAATCAACATCCTAACTTACCTAGGGTAACCTTTGAATGGGGTTTATAATCCCTCTCATCACCCTATCCAATCCATCATTTGAGCCTATCAATCATTTCATTAATCAATCTTATTTGATTTAATCTAACCACATCCCTATCCAATCATTTTCAACCCAATTAATCTACTTCCATCTTGAAGTAGATTCAGTGTCAAGATCATCCTTTGGTAATAAAATCCAATCATCAAAATCTATCCCATCGCATCATCCAATCATCCTAATCTATCTCCTCATTCCAAGAGTTAGTCTCCCAATCTGCGTATTCGTTCATCCATTCTGATCAATCGTTTACTCATTTCAAGCTTTCATTCATCCATTCTGAACATTTTTTCTCCTAATTTCGAACATTCGTTCTCCTCATTTCAAACTCTCATTCACCCTTTTTGATAATTTTTTTACTCATTCTGAGTAAACGTTCATACATTTTGAACCATCTTCTATCATCTTGAGCTCGTGTTCAGTCGTTCCAATCAATCGTTTACTAGTTCTGAGTACTCGTTTATTCATTTTGAGCACTCATTCACTCATTCCGAGTACTCATTCATCTATTTTGAATCTTTTTCCGCTCATTTTGAGAGTTGTTCATCCGTTCTGAGCACTCATCCATCCATTCTGAGCTTCCATCTCCTCATTCTGAGAGTCATTCATCCATTTGTTTACTCGTTTCGAGTAATCTTTCATCTATTCCAAACCTTCTTCTCTAGTTCTGAATAGTAGTTCATCCATTTCTATCATCCATCTCCCCAACCAAATCATCGTTTTACCCATCCAAATCCCCTGAACTTCATTTCAGGTTATTATCTGAATTGACCTAAGTGCCTAAATTAATCGTCATCATTGAAATCTACTTAGGATTGTCATCCATCCTAAGTTAACCATCATCATTGGCCTAATCAATCAACTTTCAATCTCAAGGTGTATTTGGTGCCACAATCATCCATTTATCCTTCAATCTGATCAATCAGTATCCTAAGTCACCTAGGGTAATCTCTAAACAGGGTCTATAGTCCCTTTTTTGATCCATTATGTGATCTTATCAATCATCTCATCAATAAATCTTATCCAATCTAACCCAATCACATCCCTATCTAATCACCTTCAACCCAATCAATCTACTTCCATCTCGAAGGAGATTCGGTGTCATGATCAACCTTTGATAATCAAATCCAATCATCAGAATCAATCCCATCACATCATCTAATCATCCTAATATGAGCTTTAGTCCATTTCCATTCAAAATATTTGATCCATCCTATTTATCCTTTCATCATCATGAATCCTTATCCTCCATCAATAGTAATAAAGGGAAACCCTAATTATGTCGATGACGATAATGGAAGTCTTTTCAATCAAGAAGAATATGACATAGATCCCCTTGGTGATATCATCGCTAGTAAGCTTTCTCCATCCACTTTCCACAATCCAATCACTCCTTCAAGCTATCCCATTATGCCTTCATCCATGCCTAATCACACTCCTTATGCTACCTTTGATAGGGGATATCCATTATCTTCCTCACCTGCATCCCCATCATATCCTTCATTTGTGTCATCTCCTTATCCACCATCCATGTCTTCCTATCCTAAGCCACCATCACAATATCCCTATCTTAATCCCCCATCCAAATCTTCCTATCTCAATCCTTCATCCACATATGCCCACTATCCTAATCCTCCATACCAATCTGTCCATCCTACTTATACATCCACATCAACCTATCCTAATCTAACATCCACATCTTCTTATCCTAATCCGTCATCCACATCTCCCTATCTCAATTTACCATCTCAATCCTCC